>JAOEHY010014113.1:0-28394 GCA_025447955.1 Psilopsiagon aurifrons | reverse complement strand
GGCCTATAGGGATGCTGGGGAGGGACTCTTCATTAGGGACTGCAGTGATAGGACAAGGGGTAACGGGTTCAAACTTAGGGGAAGTTTAGATTGGCTATGAGGAAGAAATTCTTTACTGTGAGGGTGGCGAGGCACTGGAATGGGTTGCCCAGGGAAGTTGTGAGTACTCCATTGCTGGCGGTGTTCAAGGCCGGGTTAGACTTAGCCTTGGGTGGCATGGGTTAGTGGAAGGTGTCCCTGCCCAAGGCAGGGGTTGGAACTAGATGATCTTAAAGGCCTTCCCAACCCTGCCTATTCTATGATTCTATGAAATATGATGCAGAGTGAGACCTATGCCACCATAGTGGTGCTAACAAAGAAAATGAATATCCTAAAAAAAACACACCCAAAACTAAAAACCCAAACATAAAACAAAACCAAGAACCAAAAACCAACCACAACAAACAAAAGACATAACAAAATCTAAAACAAGCAGGAAAATGTCCTACATACTTATGGCTTCCCAAATCTAATGAAAAAAAAACCCTACTGAAGGAGATGCTCGAAAACTGCTCAGCCACGGTATCAACAAAATCCACAAGATGGAGACATTTTAGTTCCAGCTATGCTGCATCTCCGAAAATTAAAACTGCTGCCCCACCAGAAGAAAACCCCAGGGCATGCTTCAACAGATGTATTAAGACAACAGCAAAACTCACTTCGTAGGCTATTCAACCAGGAAGCTATCATTCCTTTCTTGCCCAGCCTGGGGAGTTACCAAGTTCCCTGATGTATGTACTCACTAGGATGACAAGCACTTTGGAGTCTATCAGGAGAAGAGGATTTTAAAAATCTAGGGGGATACAACTACAGTTTTTTGCTCTACTCAAGCTGAGCCTGATGTCCTTCTTATAAGATCTTGATCAGCAGTAAATACTCTTTAGCATGCATTTTCTTAGCCCAAAATCACACAGGCCACTGAGAACACAAGCAGAGGTTTTTTGTCACTGTCAGCCTCAATTCCTTGCAGGAAGAACTATCGGTATGTTAGTATCACCGCCCAAACAGTCAGCTGCTGTAACAATCCCTCTCTTCAGTGATCCTACAATAAAAGAATGTGTTCAGCTCTGAAAGTCTTTTTCTTCTGTGTCAGACAAGCTTCTGCTCATCTTCTACATCAAAGCCAGCATTTTGTTATTTCTAAATAAAATTTAAAAAAAATTAAAGAGAGGAAAGGAACGAATCTGGGCCATAAAATACTTCTGCTTTCACAGACACCACAGTCCTGCTGCCAGCCTTTTCACAGTGTACAGATTACAGGCTGCATGCAGCCACTGCACTGAGCCTCCTTTCTGTACAACATCTACTGCACAAAGACTGCATTCATTGCCTTAAAATAAATAAATAAATAAAATATTAGTTGGCCAGAAAAGTGCTCCTGAATGATGCTTCTCTTTTAGGGAGCTTACAGTTCAAGACATGAATTCCTTTCCAAAGCCAGTTCATTTTAGTATTAACTGTATTCAAAATTTGAACAGAAGAAACACTGTTGGAGCTCATTCAATTTAATCTGTGATAAAGAGCTCAGCTCTTTATTGGTATTTTCTTTCTGAAATCGGAAAACCATCTACCTGATCTAATAGGTCTCTGTACTTCTGTAACAGTGCTATCAGTGCTATCCATTATACTTACAGCTCCCTTTGCTCCTGGCAGTCCCATATCACCCTAAGCAAAAATAAGACAAACTGTATTAGAAGAGAGTATCCTTTGCAGTAAAATTGACTTTTTTTTTTTTACTGTTTTAAAAACCCCACATATTTATTTGATTTATACAAAATGGCACATCAAATGAATTCATCTGGAAATAAAACTGAAATTTCTGAATTTTTTGGTGAAATTTCTTTCTCAAAAACATTTCTGTAAAGTTCAAGTGGGAAAGCATCTTTATTATAATTGGTTTT
Source organism: Psilopsiagon aurifrons (assembly GCA_025447955.1). NCBI lineage: Eukaryota > Metazoa > Chordata > Aves > Psittaciformes > Psittacidae > Psilopsiagon > Psilopsiagon aurifrons. Next base: position 26,454 of record JAOEHY010014113.1, on the reverse strand, counting down.
GTATTGCTTGTCTTAGAATTAGACCCATGGCTGTAACCTCTCAAACCACAGCTACAGCACAGGACAATCTCAAATAGTATATTGCTTGGAAACCTTTAGAGGAAGCATCATTTAATCAGGAATTTCTAGTGTGACAATTACAGATATTTTAGCTTTGTGTTAGCCCTGAAAAAAATGCCACAGAAACCAGGCAAGTGTCCACCCAATGTGCTATGAAGAAGCCAAATACGTAGAAGCTTTAGTTCCCGGCACCCTGGCTCCTGGCTTAAACAACCCCAAAATCCATCTCTCTCTTGACTGGGAATGGCAGGCCCAGAAGTTTTAAGTTAGTTTTCCCTCTGAACTGGGGCAGCTGGGGGAGAAATTTTTCAAAATCACATAATCACTTACAAAATCGATTAATTCTTCAGTGTTTTCATATTACACATGGAGAGATTTCTGAACATCGTATTTTCCCAGTTCCTAAAAGCCATTAGTGAATTGGTTTCTAAAGGTCAGAAAGGTGACTTTGTCTCTTAATGAATATGCCATAAGTGAAATAAAGTTAAGAACTGTTACTGGTTTAAAAACAGACTGGAAGCACACTTAACCCATTCCTCCAGCAATATCATAGTGCCACAGCCTCTTCCCAAACCATTCTCCCTCTCTCCAATAGTCAGTTCCTATGTCTTATTTCTGAAGATAAAGGCAATACAGAGTATTTCCATCAAGTTACTGAGGATATTTTTTATCTGTGCTCCTGTCTCACTCGTATTAAACTATATCTTCATCCCAAAGGCCTCAAACATCAAGAATTTATCATGTGCATGGATGCATACATGTATATTCATATAGTTATTGTATCTCTACATATATATCTATACATATACATACACCCCTCCTTCAAGGCAGCCTATATTGCATTATACACCTAATAGAATCCATATATTTCAGAGTGCTTTCAAACCAGCAGGAATAGCATGAGCAGGCTAATAAAACAACTGTTGTGTTCTGCAATGCCCAGATAGATAGCATAGAAATGAAATGTGATGTTCAACGGTCAAAACGAATGCTTGAAGCATTCCGACAATACTTTAAAGATTCAATTGACAAAAACAATATATTAGATCAGACGAATAGCAAATAATGCCTTACTAAGTCACCCTTTTCTCCTCCATCTCCTTCTGCTCCAGGTGCACCCTATATAACAAAAAAAAAGATGCACCGTCAGCCTCCAGATTTAGTCAGTGTAATTTACTGCAGCATTTGGTAGTGTGACTTGAAAGTACCATGATCTGTAACATTACTTACTTGCTCACCCTTAGGTCCTGGCTCACCCACTGAACCCTGAAAGATTAAAGAAATTGAAAAGAGTTAGCAGCAATGAAATAATAGAGAATTTGAAACTGCAGTTCAAAAGCATAGTAGCTTATCTTCAATCCCCCCTACCATCCAGCAGTAATGCAAGAATTATTTAAAGCTGCAAACTCTTGAGTATGACAATGAAAACACTTTGATCTCACAATACAATTAAGGTGACAGACTGAAGGCAAGTAATAGTATGGAACATACAACCCACTGCAACACCGGACAGTACAGATTCTGACTGTTAAGAGATGGATCTCCCCTTTACATGGTAGGTGCTCTTGCAGCTGCTACAACTCTGCTCTGAAAATTAGTTAGAAGATATAAGTAAAAAGTCTAGTAAGTGTATCACTTTTCCTAGTCCTATTGAGTATTCCATATTGCTGTAGGCCATACCAGCCCTGCTAATGCTTCAAAAGCACAGGCACATCCAGAAGCTCGATCACAATCTTGTCCTGCTTGCTGTTTTAATTCTCAATGCTTTTTAGCTGAATTATCTCTTCAGTTTTGATTGTTACAGTTAAAGCTGGATGACTTGAGTCTTAAAATTGATAATCCTTTAAAAAAATTGTTATGTAATGTTTCATCTTAGAATCCTATAATAAAACATACATGGATGGACAGGCAGAAACCAGAGAGATAAGTAGGACACCCAATTACTTTCAAACATATGTGATTTGTTTCTACAGTAAATGTATTTCACTTGTTAACAGTGTATTATTCAAGAAAGTCTTTGTATTTGTGCTCTATTAGAAAACCAATCACACCATCCTTAAACATCTTTTGCTGTCTGTGCACAAATATATACACTCCAAAAGAACTGTAACTGTGCATAATTTTTTGTTCTAAGACAGAAATATAGCATATTGTCTTCCATTTCAGAGATCCATTTAATTCACATAAGATTTAGGCACTCAAACCAGTGTAACATCTACAGTTTAATAAATTCAGATTTGTTATCATGCACCTGTGGACAAAGAGCTAATACTAAATCATTCACAAAGCTAAGTAGTTGAAATCACAGACCTATTTAACATTCTTTGTCAAACAGTGCCAAAATTATTTTGTCTGAAGTGTTCTCAAATCTGTGCCTCATAAAGGTTTTCCAATTACTCACACAAAAAGACCATGATTTCCAACCTAACAGCATTTTGGTGGTTCTTTTTCTCCATTTACGCCTCTTTTGAGCAACAAAACAGCCAACAGATACAGTTAAGATGGAAGAAGCTTCTGCTTCTTGGAAACCTGGCCTGTAATGTTTGTATTAGCAAAGATAAAAATCACAGCTGAAACTATCTGAATCTGTTTTACATTGGCTCACAAAATTCCAATGCAGACAAGAGGGTAAGTTTTCAAAATATGAAAATATCCACTTTTTTGACATACTGGTTATCTATTTGTAAAAATCCCTCCCAAACCATGCCCAGGAATTGTTTGTAAAACTGCTGGTTGGCATCAGCCAAAACTGTGTCAGGGGCTACAGTAACTATTTAACACCGTAAAGCTTGGCCTGGTGCTGACTGATTTACTAAAATAGAACCAGAGTATCTGAAACCAATTTAAAATATGTGAATAATATGTGGTCAATGCTGGGGTTTGGCCATTATCTACAGCATATCTGCATAACCACTCTAAGATTCACTAAATGTGTGATCCATTGTTGTAACATTGTTCTATATAGCTATCTCTGCTATAGTATATGAGCTTCGTGATGGATGCACTAGACCCATCACTAAGCAGCCAAACCCATCATTAAAACAGGATGAAGGACCTTGGGATGGTGCTTTGTAATATAATGTGATACCCACTCCTTGGGATCCACTGCAATTATCAAACCTACAAGAGAAATAAGACAGAAAGCCAGGCAAAACTGAAACTGAATATTCTTGGCCATCTGCCTGAGCAGCAGCAACCAATGTTCAGTGGAGATGAAGCAAACAGTTATTGGGGTCCAGGAGTCTTCTTAAACCTAGGACTTAACCCAACAAATGAATGCAATTCTATCACCTGTATTACCTGCTCTTACCCTAAAGGTCCATATCCTTTGTAAGATTAATGAGGAAAACCAGGCATCATTGGAGGGAGACTGTCATCACTGCACCAAATACTAGTTATTTGCTACCTCAGGTACCTTCAGTCTCCCCCTGGAGAAGTCTAAAGTACGAATCATTACTAATCTAATAAAAAGAGAATGCTTTATGTCAACACTTACATTTGATTAGAAACATGTTCCTGATCTCATCATTAAAAACAAAACTAAACCACCAAAACCCACCCGCAAAAACATGAAAAAAATGCCTTAACAACAACAAAGACATTGAGACTTGTTTTTAAGTACTGAGCCTGTTTTAAAAACTGCCAAAAACAACTGCAAGCCCTGTTTAGCCACTCTACAGTGCATACTGAGAACATACCAAGAACAGGATTCCTCTGTCAACTAAAGACATCTACAGCAGCGATACCTATGTCTGACTATTACTGACTATAGAGATCCTATTACTTCATTGATTGTCAGGGGAAAGAAAGAGACTCTTCACAAGTTAAATTCAATCAATACTGAAGCACTTCTCAAAAAAAATGAGAAACAGTGTAGAACTGACTATCTCTATAACAAAGATGCCTGAAGTTTGGTGAATGAATTCCATTCTCTGTAGCCTCCCAGATAAGGAATATTTGGGGGTTTATATACTGTCTTGACTGACATTTATTCAGCAAAACAAGGTATCTTCTTTTGGTATGCAAGATCCCCAGGGTCCAGCTCTTCCCTCTTAACACTAAAAGAGGTACTTACCTCCTGCAATTCTATGTGTGTGCTTAGATGCCTCAACAGCTGCATTAGCCTGTCAATTTCCACAGCAGGTCCTAAGATGTATGCTAAAGGCATTCTATTTATTGTAGACCAGTGCTGACATTCCAAAGCTCTGCAGTGACCAGAGGCCCTGACTTACAATTTCAGATCTGGTTGAGTCAATGATTTGCAATATGATTTAGGTCTTTAAATGATCCAAACTCAAAAGACAACAACAAAAAAAGAAATATTTATGCCAGTAATCTTATTTCAGTCCCTTAAGTAGCACTGTCAAGACTTTTCCTGTATATTTTATGAGCTATAAGTAGTTAATGGCCACCTTGAGTACCACTTTCAAGCAGCTGACAGATCCAGATACAAAATAAGAATCCAGACGTTAATTCATGAAACAAAACCAAACAAACAATACAAACAATCAAACAAAAGAAAACCCCAAAAACAGTGCTCAAGTTACTGTATTTACTCCTGACATCAAACTGCAGTCTGCATGTGTGGGTGCATTTCTTACCCGGTCACCCTTACCACCAGGTAGGCCTGGAGGACCTGGCAGTCCAGGAAACCCAATATCACCCTGGGGACCCTGTGAAAATAAGTCAAAGGTGTAAAATTACCCAATCTGTTTTAGAATTAACAGCTTAAGTTTATACTCTGACAAGCAGATGGGGCAGAATCTTACTCCCAGAACAGTCTAATTTGTTGAAAACAGAGCTGGTCCAAAATACAGCCCTTTAAACAGCATCTTACTTTGATTTTATTACTGACAAACAGAACAGAAATGGCTTACAGGGCTTTCCACCCCCAGTAAGAGTCTGGTTCTCTTAAAAAGACTTCCTAAGATCTTTCAGTCTGCAATCTGTGCATTTCTCTGCAACAGCAGGCTCTTTCAGCAAAAACCTCCCCACCTATACCTCTGACTGTGACTGTGTAAATACTGCTGGAACACTGGTAAAAGGTAGCATTCATAATCTGCTCCATTCATTAGTTTCACATGGCTGGCAGCAGAAGGCCATGTCTTTTACTGCTTCTGTTCCCCAAGTACACACAGCCCACAGAGGAGCATGCAACCCAGCTTTGCACATCACAGGATTTATGTTTGGTTGTTTGTTTTTTTTTAATAGAAGAAAACGTACCACACATCTCCATATACTTTTAAACAGCATTTTCTAATATTAGCACAGTCACAGAGGACTAAAAAAGAAACTCAACAATCACTCACTTTAATGTTATTTTCAGTTTCCCACAATGATAAATGGTAAGTATAGTTCCAGGTGATACCATAGCTCCTTGAAAGTAAACACACTCAGTATGTAAATAAACTGCTTACCAATTTCCCTGGTATACCTGGAGGACCTGCAGGACCTGGCTCCCCTCTGCTACCCTTATAGGAAATAGAAGGACATCATTACTTCCTGAAATATTTCCTGGGAAAAGGGAATAATATTTGACTTTTTTGTTAATGTTTAGCAAATTACACTACTTAGCAGTTGCTTTAGTCAAGACTTCTGTTTATCAGGACAAAAAATATGACATGTACTAGAACCAGTGAAACTTCCTGAGAAACAAAAATTTTTAGTTAATAATGGCATACGATATTTAGCTGGCATTAAATGATTTAACAAATTCATTCTGACAAGTGATTATGTAGAATCAAGGCCCCTTCTTGGGACTGCACCTGAGAGTTACTTTTCACAAACACATTTACTTCAACTAAGACAACTCTGATGGCCGTGCTTAGCTACAGATTTTGGCTTACTTTCATCAACTGCACCACATACTTACAGGCCCATGATCGCACACAAACAATTCACAAACACAAAACGTATGCTGAAGTCATGCTTAACAAACTCTTTGGGATTACAAATAAAACAGAAGAAAACAAAAAAGTACCCACAGTCTAGACTGTTACAGGGCACAGTAACCTTTAATAAACCCCATTCATAGTAGTGATAAGTATAAATATGCTTTTTACAGGATTTTCACTTTATATCTTCAGATATGTTTATCCATTTGGATCATAATATTCACATTTGTAAGTTCATCTCTTAATGCATCCATTTGAATATATACCCTAAGTAAAGATGACACTGAGTCAAATTTTCAAAGATTTTAGACAATTTTCAAACTGAAGTACTTTATCAAATTAGTTTTGTCTCTTAAGATTCAATCTTTCAGAAGAGCTCAATAGGTTTCATACATTTACTCTCCTGACACATACATATATACACCTCTACACATAAATTCAAACGTTGTCCCAACACAAGTCTAAGACACAAGTGTCACTGCTTCTGACACTTATTTCTGCTGTTCAAATACATAAAAGGTAGGTACTATAAAAGCACAACATAACATTTAAGATTATAAAATGTCAAGAACTTATGTTATTAAATATAAGTAGATCACCTGCTATTTATAACATAGAAAATTTCAGGTAAAACCAGATCTAAGCATTCTAGAGCTGTATATAACTGCTAATTTTAAATAAAGATATTTTCTTCACAATAAGAAAAATATTGTGCCATATTGAACAATAAAACGAGATGGCAGACATGGCCTTTTATGCCAGGTTGTAAATGCAATGACAACTTCTCACACAAGCTTAGGAAAACTAACTCTTCAATTCAAGAAATAATTAGGTATCCTGGAGAGATCAGAGAACCTAGCATAAACAGAATTTTCCATTCATTTTCTTCAAAATATCTGATGGTGTTAAAATCGCTATCTTTTTAAAACACTTTGTATAATTTCTAGAAGCTTTTTATGTTAAAGAAGGCCAAAAAAAAAAAAAATCACCTTAATTTCACAACACAGAAGATGCATTAACCTGGTTGATAATTGTTATAAAATCACACAATTTTGTACTACATCTCTGACCTGCAACACTTGTATATTTCTGCTGTAGAAAAGAGAAAGATTAAAATCAGAAATTCATCTCCTCATGTATGTTGTAATATTCATGCCTGATTTTTATACAGCTATAAAACAAAAGCAATGTCACCTTCCATAGAGTTAAAATCATAAACCTCTTAACCATATCACAGGTTCTGCTGGTCATGCGGAATGCAAGAAAAATTTTCCTTTTTATTTTAAATGCAAAATAAACTTTGGTTAAATATGAACTACAGGCCCTTTTTCAGACACCAATGCTTTTCTAAGGTGGTAAAATGAAGATTGGTATACAGAAGACTGGAATACAAAAGGACAGTATTTCCTGTAAACATTGACATTATGCCTGTAAGGACAAATTACTTCAAATTAAGGGCCACCACTGCAGGATGTGCAGGAGCTATGTTTGGGCAAGGGGGAATCTATAACCCAAAGAGTAATCAGGAATCCCACTGGCCTATGGCATAACCTAAAAGGCTGTACAACCTTCCAAGTTATACCTGACTGAAACGGCCTTGGAATAGGATGTTCAGTGAGCTTGTTATACTTGGATCCCTTCATCAGGGATGAAGAAAAAAATAATTAAAGAGGCAGCTCAAAATATCCTCATGTAAACATTTAAAATATATCATGAGTCATGTACTAGAAACATCTATGTTTTCCCCATGGTTTCTGTAATAATTGGCTCAGGTGTCAACATCTGTACTTGGTCAGATGAAACATTCCTTGGTTCTCTAAGTCACTCAGAAGCAATAATGAGAACAAAAAGCAGTTTGGCCTGCCTTTCTTATACGGTGGCCCTATATCTAACAGTCCATAGTTGCAGACTCACAAATCAATGGGCATTTGGCACTAGTTTTAACTAAAACACACTTGAAGAGGGAAAGTAGCTACTTTAGAGTGAGCTGTGACAGATCGACTTGCACACTTGCTGGTAAACCTGGCCTAGAGTGAAGGAAGGTAGCACATAGATTATCACTGCAAATGGCCCCTGAAGCCACTCCAAAACCTGGACACTGCCTAGAGATTGTTTCGATGATGTTAGAGAGTGTGGACTGAAAACATGTCCAAAACTGCTCCTGTACTTGAACAGCGTAGGTAATTGATTTCTGTTAACTACACTATCACTCTGCACATGAGTACTGCTGAGCATAGGGTCATTCTCCCAAAGGACAGCAAGGCCCATGTGAAATGGTTGGGTATGAAATGGCAGCACCGCGCCGCAACAGTGAACACTGAACAATTCCAGGATGCAGCCCTTCCACAGCTGATGTGCTTGACTGAGGTTACAACAAAATTTACCTTCCCTTTGTTCCAAGGCAGGATTGCTGGACCACTCAATATGTTTAAATTAAGGTTTTATGTCTCACTCACAGTTCTCCAAGATCTTTACTTAGCTTTTGAATAGAACATGTAAGGGGACATCACAGGATCTACAGCAGACCTTTCTTCAGATAGTCTGGGATGGATTTCTTCCTCGTTGAAATTTTAAAGATTTGATTCTTTTGTAAAATTCCCACAAGCAGTTACAGAATTCATTCTCATGCTAAAACAGTTTCTTTCACTGGTTTCTTGATTTCATTTTGATTGACTGAGTGGAACAATAATAAGAATATGCCCCAGGTAACTTGCATCTCACCTAGATGCCCCAATAATTTAAACACTAATTTGACTCTTTTGACAGGTACTTCAGAATCTTTACTGTAATAAACCCTCCTGTACTTAAGAATTTTGGTTTTATGCTCTATGTTATACCAGTTGTAGCCTATTCAAGAGCAGTGCCATAGAGAATTAAATCTGTACAGAATAAGAAAGAATGAAAGTATATTTTATTGTACTTTTAATATTGCAAAGTTAGTATTTCAATGTCTTTTGCAAAATGTAATTCATGTATTAATTATATGCTTGCAAGACTTCAACTTATCAAACTTTTTTCACTGAAAAATTTCTGAGGAATTAATTTAAGTTCAAGGATTTATCCATGGAAGCATCAACAGGACTGTATCTTTGACCTTCAATACAGTACTAAAAAGCATTCATAAAGATACATTATTATTTGCTAGAAGAGTAAATATAAAGCACACCTTTGCACCTTTCCCTGAGTAATAATGAAATTGTACTCCTTAGGATAATGGTAAGAGATAAGTGTCTCATGAAAAGTACCTTCCTTTTAACTGCATTATGCTTTGGGCAGCAGGCATTCTGCTACCACTCTTTTTAAGGGTGGTATGGTGGCCAAGTATAAATGACAGAAACCTTTCATGCTGGCTGCACCTATAGTCTTAACTGAAGTCTAGGAGAGCTTTAGTATACTAAATCCATAACAAGTCCAATTTTACACTCTTTAGGAGAAGCCAGCTTCAGGATATCTGCTGACGTTCAGAGGCCTAGCATGCCCCAAAGTCAAAGGAAGCTGTTGCTGGGGATGGAGGGGTAAAGATTAAGGTAGCAGACAATTTGACCATGCAGTTTGGAAAGACAGCAGTGGATAATATGTGAATTGGAGAGGCTTAGCAACACTAATCAGGTGTGGCTGGAATGTGTAGCCTGTGAGTGAGAGAGGAGAACGTGCTATCCTGTACAAATTTTGCTGCAGAATTGTGCAAAGTCAGAGAGTTTGGTCACATCCATCCAAGGCTTACATTTACTGGATAGGAAGCATACCTGGCAGGATGGATATCCACTTTCTTCTTTTGATTCTGCTACAGCCTGGCCAATGCAAACTCCTTCAGCTGTATCTTAAATGTAAACTATGAATCACCGCTTGTGGAACCACCTCTGAAATTATGTATACAAAACATGTCCACTGATACCTAAACATATCATAGAAACTGAGGCGTGGACATTTCATCCCACCACACTACCCATTCCACTCCACCACTTCTGGTAAATGACCATTATTCCAGTTGCAGTCATGCAAGAAGAATCTGATAGAACAGCTAGGCTTTAGTTCTAATTGTTAGGGTAAACAAAAAATACCTTTAAACACTCAGAAAATTACTTAGCTGAAAGCAATTTAAGATGCTGAACACAGTATTCTCATCTGACACAACTAGTGACAAATTTAAGGTTCTCTCCAGGCCCCCTCTTTATACTGAGCAGAGACAAAGTCATCTCCGGAGGACAAGTCAGGCCAACAAACCAAGGCCCCTCTGAAATCTCTCAGAGAGTGCTACAGTATCAGATCTCAGGCAGCCAATTACTTAACCTCTGCTGCTTATAACAGGAAAACATGTATTGTATACTAGATCACTAACAACATATATATACACTGACCTGTAAATACATGGAGTTTGCTCAATTTGCTAGGCAAGTATTGAACTTTAATTTAAATGCTTACTTAAATGTCCCAAGCAATCTTTTGACTGCAGAATCACAGGGTGGGATACATGTTCTCCAAATGTTAGCGATTTAAAGGTTAAATAACTGAAGAAAAACAAGGTATTAAAAAAAAAGAAGCAGCAGGGGTCACTATTTTCTGCAGACACAATGTGAAAAATTAAATCTTACTAAATCTCCACAAATATGACAGAAAATGGTTAAGCAGCTTAGAGAGCCTGGCTAAATCCCACTGATTAGGAATGACACTCTGATGTTTGAGAATTGCTTCCTTTGGGCCACCTGCCATGATGACTGGCTTAGAAAGGTTTAAATCACAAACAGGTTTGGTAATTACTTGGATTAGCTAGCATAATGTGAAGCAAACATCAGGTTAATCAACAATACAGCTAGAGTGGAATAGAGAGTATGTCTGATTTAGGAACAAATGACAAAATTTCCATGCTGCTCAGTTTTTTTTCTGTTTTACTGAACAGGTGAATAGTAAACTAAATAAACAGAAGTTTGCAGCTTTTTTTCTGCTCTGGTCCCCATTTAGTTTCCCAAGGAAAAACAATGATAGACTGAAATGATATTTTACAAAGTAATTTTCTACAAGGGATATTTGTCACTAGTGAGATAACAGTCTCCCAGCACATGAGTTTGCTCATTTTTAATTAGAGCCAGTTATCTTGCTTTCAACCATTTATTATCTTCCTTGTGAAACTGTCAATTTTTACAGACTCACAAAAGACCAAACTTTGAATCTCCTGCTTAGTAACAATATCAAACCAAATACATTACAACAGTTGTTTAGTAATGAAAATTGCATTTAAATAACATGTTTTCCACCAGAGCATACTACAAGCTATATGTTGAATGGTACAGAAGCATTAATTTATCCCATAGAATCACTGATGTTGTTTTTCCTCAGTGCAGATACCGGCCTGCTGTCCGTGTTAGTAGAGAGAGCTCTATTAAACCTGCCAGAAACCTTCGCTGGATGTCCCTTCCTCTATAGTTCTGGCCTTCCTGGAGTGACCAGCCATGTCGTCTTTCCCCAGTAATGACATGGCAAAAGCGGCAAGTGAAATGGGAGAGCAAAGAGGGTCTTTCATGCGGCTGCTGCCATGCAGCAATACATTAAGGACTGAAATTTTCCATAGTGTGCAAAACATCAAGGTTTTTTCCAACTCCAAGGAAGACCCTTTCCTTGAGACTTCTACACCAAAAGTGAAATGGAACAAAGGGTGAAGAAGAAACAAAACAAAAAATCCCTGAGATGAGTGCTAAAGAACATAATTTAAAATAGAAAGAAAAAGGACAAGAAAAATATATACACAGTAATCACAAAATCCTCAGACTTTGAAGGTATTTAGCCATAAAACTTTAGTCAAAAGCTATCAAATGTTAAAATTGTGAGAAAATGTCAAAATCTGGGGGAAAAAATACAAAGAATTCACAAGGAAAATTCTCTTCAGAGTAATTATAAAGGCTTTTCTCAACCCATTTTAGAAATTTCTAGTTTTAGAAGTTTGAAAATCATGGCACGTAGATTTATTTAATTAGCAGATCTTTTTTTCCTGGAAATCTAAAGGCAGAGTCCTAAAAACTGAGGCTCAAATGTATCTATTACATGTATATTCAACAGAAGAAAGAGAAAACGCTCTTTATTCTGCCCTGAAAATAAGCACAACTCCACTTGGACTGTTTTATCCAGTGTTCCAAAAAGAAAAATCAAATGCTGCCTGTAGTCTCAATCAGAAGGAAGCTATAAACATAGTTATTATTCAAGGCTCTTTATAGCTTTAAAGGAACTACAGATGAGAAGTAGATTACTATTTAATATTCTACCAGCAAGATTATTTTACTACCATCAATTAACTTCCTTCCTCTATTTTATATTGCTCATGCTTTTGTTATAATGTTCACATGCTTTCCAAAATAAGTACTCTTGATAAAGACAGAGAAAATAAAGGCAAGATATCCAGTTGTCTTTCTGGTCTCTGGAGTGATAAACAGAAAAATCATTGTATTTACACTGAAGTTAAGTATTTGACTACAGGGTTACTAATAATTAACCTTGTGTGTCAACTCCTGTTCTATGGACTGCTGATTTTGTAAATTCGTGTTCACATTGAAAGGATTAAAAGCATAGTTTAGCAGATTACACTGCATTATCCGAGAGGGCAAATGCTTTGGTCTGATTCAATCATAATACTTATTCCCATTATAAGTATGCAAAATACTACCTCAAGTACAGGGCTTAAAACCTTTTCTAGTGATCCCAACACTTTCAAAAACAAACAACAAAAATAAACGTTTGCAAGTTGGGTATGTGGGAGGCTGGATTCCACATACCTGTATTCCATCCTAGTAATTGTATGTTCACGAAATCTGCTTTCTGTATCACTCATAGGTTGCTGTGGACATAGCACTCGTACAAAGATTTAGTTTAAAATAAACATGACCTCATGAATTAATGCACCTAGTACACAATAACACAAACCACAGAAGCAAACAAAATCTGGCCCACTGCTGTTGTCTGTTCAAGAGTTAATTCACAGAAGATATTCCTGACCCATGAAATATCCCTATCAATAACTCTATAAGCCCTGTATGAGGATAACCCTATAACTGCGTGAGTAAAACTGTTATGTCATTGTATGATAGCAGAAGCTCAGAAAATTCCAAGAAAATATCCCTAGGGTATCAGTGGCAAGAGAGAAGCTTGCAAAAGCAATTGGTTACAAAGCCTGGAACCTTGTCAGTGTTGTCAGACTGACTTTTGGCACAGGAAATTTTTCTTCATGTCACTGACCCTCTCATCCCTCACAGAATGATGAGCAGCAAAAGGGAATTAGATCAGCCTTGCTCCCGTCCATGACAGACCTACTGCAGAAGAAATCCGAAATCTGTGCCCAGCAGACTCTCTATTAGGCAGTTGTCCTGTCTACACCACTACACCTCAGCAAATGATACCAGTCCACTTGCCTTAGCACACCTATTTCCTGCACCAAGCTATCTGCCCAGCAATGATTTCTGCAATCTTCTGAATCTTTCTAATGGTAAGGAAAATCTCCAGTAAAAAAAGAAAAAACAAACAAACAAAAAACAAACTACAACATCAGTGTTTCCAATTAGAGAAAAATGCTATACTTCAGTATAGCTACATTAATTACGCCAACCAAAAAGGGCGATGGTGTGAGCAGCATCTCATCATCATCCATGCTTTTGCCTTGGCCAAGCTGGACTTCCCTAGATAACACCCAAGAACAGTTTGGGGAGCACAGGCAAGAGGCTGTTCCCCATATGCCACTTAATTGTACCCAGCCTGCTTAGACATGAGGAGGTGTTAAGGCAGTTTAGCAGTATGAAGATAAACTACATCATGCTAGTTGACCAAGGAGGCTGAGGACAGTCTCTAGCTATTTTCTTTACTAGTTAGGACAGTTTTCCTTCATACCCTGCCTCACTATTCACATTATGTGCCTTAGGAATAGGTCTCAGCCAAAAAAAAAAAAATCACATTCTGAAGAGTAAGACCAAAGTTCAAAACCTCTTAACATACAGCTAAGCCTTTTAATATACAACAGAATCTTCTTTAAGGGGCTGAAACAGTTAAAGAAAAGAGCAAGTGATCTTGCACTGACAGCTAGTGAATTTAAGCTTTTCAACACCAGTAGTTGAAGTTGACTGTTACAGTGGAAGAGCAGGAGTTTGGTTCCAGCTTTTTGTTAAAAACCACCCTCATTCCCTCTGTTTCATCTTTTACCGAGCATGTGTAAAAATAAAGACCAGAAGAATACAAACAAAGCTTTAAAATTTAATTTACCACCAAAGCCAGTTACAGGACATGTACTTCTATATTTCTCAATGTGATGATGCACATCCATCTGGCACAGAAGGGGGTTAAAGAACATCTAGTATTTACCTTAAAAACTAGCACCTGTGCTGAACAATATTTTTACCTCATGGTTAACTTCAGCAACCATAACTTGAGCCACTACAATACTATATGCAGACAGAAATTTATTGAATACTTACTGGTGGTCCCCGGGGTCCTGTTGGACCTACTTCTCCCTCTGGCCCCTGTTCACCCTGTTTTGGGAATAGGAAGAATGCAACATATTTGAAAAGTGATGTTTTGCACAGTGCAAGACTTCTCATTTTTCTAGCTCTTTTGGATAAGATTAACGATCTTACCGGTTTCCCAGAATTTCCCATCAAACCTGACACTCCAGGACGACCTGTATTACCCTGTTGGACAAAAGATGAAAATATCAGCTAAGGAAATGTTTTACTGTTCATTTTAAAATAAGAAATAGGGAAATCAATAAGATCTTAAAAATAACCCAAAAAACCCCAAAAAACCCCACAAAAATAAAGCAAACAAAAAAAACCCAAACCCCCAAACAACCCAGCCTGTACTCAGTTTTTAACTTCCACCTTTATTTTGGTTTTCGTCTAACTTTCATCTAATTCCTTCCAATTTTTCGAATGTCAGGTTTTAGTTCTTTTGTCATTTACATCCTGATAAATCCAAAATAGACTTGACTGCTGCGCTCAAAGCATAGAAGACAATATCATTCCATGTAATTTCAGAAGAAATTCATGTCTCAATCTAGTTTTCTTTCTCAGTTACTTAAATTTAAACTCCAACACTACTGTCTAAAACATTCCATCATCTCAAGCGTACAATACTTTTTTAAACTTAGTTGGGATGGCTGCTGTAGTCTGGTGGTATGTAAATAGAGATTACAATCTCTGTGATTCAATCAACTTAGGGCAGCTATAAATACTATTCTTATTATGAGATCACTGATTCCAAACCGCAGTGAGGTACCCATCTCACGTGCCTCCTCTAGCGATGAATTCCACAAATTTAAGAGGAAATGGCATTTTTTAGATATTATTTAATGCCTGGAATCGTGAAAACCACATCACATAGCAAAAGAATCACGAGAAAGCACAGGATTGGAGTTGATTAAAGAATATATTTCATTCTTTCAGCCAAAGGCTTGTCTCTTACCACAACAGAAAGTTAATTTAATTTCACTGGTTACTTTAGAACTTGGTGTGCACAAATACAGTATTGTAAGAAAGTCAGCACTCAAGATGATTTACCTTTGGTCCAGGAATGCCTTTCACACCTGGAGAGCCTGGTAAACCCTGAAAGGAATTACATTTACAGTGTTTATCTGTTGTTAAGGGGATTGGAAATGGTGTTTAAAAATATTTGTCTCATGTTAAAGCATTTCTAATCCTTTTACTTGATATTGAAGCACTTTTATCCAATAACATACCAAACCTGAGTTCTTTCTGTTTACAAAAGAACAGATTAGGAGTAGTAGCATTCTTACTGCATAAATTGGCAAGAGAAGCATGAAAAACTGAGGAGCTGTGGCTTTAGCTTAAACTAGAAATAGATTCTTGGTTCCAGTATTCTGAGACTGGAGAAAGAGAGCTTAACAGATACTTTATATATACATTTCATCCCCTCCTTACTTCTGTGCAACAGCTCCAGCAAGTATGCTTTTACTAATTTTTCTTCCAAGCTGAAGAACTCACTTTGTATTACAAATTTACTTCCAGTTCTATTTTAATACAACTCCTTCACTTTATCCTCACAGCAATCACTCCTACAGCATAATGTTTCAAAGAATTTTCCATTTATCTTTTGACAGCTGGCAGTTTGTAAATTAAATTACTCCAATACCAGCATCAATCTAACCTATATGTGGCCTTCCTGTAATTTTAGCTGATCTTAATTTTCTAAGGTAAATAGCAGATACTTACTGGCAGACCCTGAAGCCCTGCATCACCTGGAGCTCCAGGCTTTCCTGGTTCACCCTGAAAAACATTCTAAGTTGTAATACATGCAAATCAAACAAGGGAAAATTTTATTTCTGGAACAGAGAGTTGAAGCACTTTGAGAACTGTAGGAAGGGAAAGTTCAGTCAATTACCCAAATAACATACTTCAGCCTGTGGCTTTATGCACAGTGAAAAGCCACAAACGAGTGAACAAATCTAGGGACTACCAAAGCTCAAATATGTTCCAGCTATGCCTTACTTTTGCTCCAGGCATTCCAGGGATGCCTTCCCGGCCATCAACTCCTGGTAAGCCCTTGCAAAAGAAAAACAAATAAAAAGATTTAAAAAAAATAATGTGTTGTTGGAGAGATTTCTCCCAAGCACTGTGAAACACAAATTAGCACAACATGAAACACAGGAAGAAATGAAATATACATACAGACTCTCCTTTCGGCCCAGGGAGACCATTTATTCCTCTTGTACCTTGAGGGCCCTAAGAATAAATTTTTTTAAAAAATTAAAATAAACACATTGAAATGACAGCAATTAAGATTTTCATCACATATTCATTCAGATATACATTACTTTGAGAGTATCAATTATGCTCCATGTTTATATGCTATAAGTAACCAAAGCTTGTAAGTCAACGAGACCTGAAATTTGTCTGTGCTCACCCTGTCTCCCTTTGGGCCTGCCTCTCCCAGTGAACCTCTCTGGCCTTGATCACCCTATAGGGGAAAATAAAAAAATTATTTTTCTGCATAGTTTTGGTTTTTTTTTACTGCAGCTAAAACCTCCCATAACTCAACAATAGTACAATTCACACTTGGTTAGAGGAGACATCTTAAATTCCTACTTAAAAACTCATATTTAAAATGCAGTTTCTTAATACTGCATTTGACAGTATTAAGATATTTCAAAAACACACAGCTCAAGCCATTCCCTAGGAATCCAGAAGTGTCTAAGCAATGTCACATTCAATTCCTCAACTCATATAGTTACTGGCTATTACAACCATAAATTTGGCTAGGGGGAGGGGGAGAAGGGGAGTAAGGAGGAATAAAAATTAATACATTAAAAATTAATAATTTTAAAAGGGGTACAAATTGCACTATATAGGTTTTGTTCTAATGAATATTTTCCAATTTCAACCCTGAAAAATTCCAAGCCACTCTAATGACCCGTAGAATTCAGAATGAAGAGGTGACAATAACATTCTAAGAGGCTAAAATGTGTTCATCTACCCCATAATTCCTTGGGGACAGTAAGAGATTCTGGACGTGATATCACTGTCATATCATTTATTCACCTGTGGCGAAACAACACAATTGGATTAATCAGAGGCTTTTCTGATTCAAAACCATAGAGTTTCAGGACTCAGTATCTAACTGCGTAGACTCCAAGAAGTGTTTGTCCAACACACATTTTACTTACAGGTGCACCAGGAAGGCCTTGGGGACCAGGGTCACCATCAAGCCCACGAGCTCCCTACAAAACAAGTCAATAGCACAAAAATTAAAACAAAGTGCTGAAACGCTAACAACTTACACACTCTTCCAGTTTGCTGGGACATGCAAATTTTCTATGTCATCTTTTCTTTGTGGAGTTATGAAAGCAAGTATTTTTTATTTTTTTAAGAGAATGAACTGATTGTAATTTTTTGGATTTTTTTTCCGTAGTTTATCATGTGGGACAGCATGGAGTAGATCATTACACACTACTTCAGAAAAGGTCTGTGTCTTCCTTAATATGCTAGCTTTCACCACACAATAGAATAGCATCAAAAAGTGAAAAGAAAAATCATTAAGTGCAGTGCAGCTATTTGTATTGCATGTTTCAATAAATTAATGCAACTGCGACCCTATAAATAATTTCAGTAATTTCAAATGGAGGGAGGAAAAAAGAATGTTTTCTAAAAGATTTACAGAGAATAAGGAGCTCCTTTGTCAAACAGAGGTAGCAAACATTCCAAACAGACAAAACAGCACAAAACTGTAGGCAAATAACTATGCAGAATCAGAAGATCCAAGGGCCAGCCAAGCAAACCAACATAGGAATAGTTCAGCAAATATGACTGAGAGGTTAGGAAGGAACACTCATGAGAAGCTTCACAATCAGGACAAATATGATGTTGTTTCTTAGCATAGAGTGGTGAGGCACTGGAATGGGCTGCCCAGGGAAGTTGTGAATGCTCCATCACTGGTGGTGTTCAAGGCCAGGTTGAACAGAGCCTTGGGTGACATGGTTTAGCATGAGGTGTTCCTGCCCATGGCAGGGAACTTGGAACTTCATGATCTTAAGGTCCTTTCCAACACTAATTATTCTATGATTCTATCGGACAGTCACAGAGTAAGGTTCCTGTTACTTCATTTCTAGAGAAGGAGACAATAGCATGATTCCTACATTTTACTCCTTCCAGAAATTTTTACCATACAGATTCAGCAAGATCACAAGACTAGAAATGTAACAGTCCATTTTGAAATAACAGTTAGAAACACTTTAATGAACAGCAGGAAAATTACCAGGCAAAGTCAGAGCCCACATAAACATGAATCCTACTGGCAGCAGTTTAAGACAGAAAAGATACCAGAGGCAGAAAAAATGGAAAAAGAACAAACTCTCAATAAAAAGCCCTGACAAAAACTGGACAGTGGAAGCCAAAGATTTCAGGGAAATGCAAATCACAGGAGGGAGTATTTAACAAATCTTAGCTTTCAATAAAACATGCTATAGTTTATATCTGCTGTAACTTGTTATCATGCCAACTATACACTTCCACACATGCCAAAATACTATAAATCCAATAATCAGAAAGGTGTTAAGACTACATTTACTTCATTAAGCAGAAGGACCAAGCTGCCTTTCTTCTTAACTAGAAGTACAGTAGCTGTGGCAATACAGCTGGCAGGAGAGAGAAAACAGAGGGGAAAAAAGATACATTTAAATAAGCGTTAAAAATATTCAGGGGTGTACTTTGTTTTTTTTTTTTTTATCCAGGCTATTTTATGAAAAGAAAGGTTAATACTCACTTTGGTACCTTTTGGTCCCACTATACCAGTTATACCTCTGGTACCTATGATGCCCTGAAAATAAAAAAAAGCATATTTAAATTATGCTTAAATCTTTTCATCACAACTATTCTATGCTTCCTTTTTGCTTATGTTACTCTTTTCTTACTATAAAAGGAGAAATCCAGCTACTTCTGTATTAGAATATTAATTCTGGATGGTAACTTGATATTTTGCTAATGTAACACTTTTTAAAAGAATAACAATATTATCATGCTGAATTATACAATCACAGATATGTTAAGAAATGAAAAAAAAAACCAACAACCCACTTCAGACTTGCAGCATTCTCCCTGCACAGCCTGTGTGAGAACACATGAAGGCCAGATACGCAGAAATATTAAGTTGCCTTAAGCAGGGTATAGGACAGATGCAGGAGAAAAAGTCTGATGCATCAGGCTTTATAGAACTCTAAAGGGAGACAAAACTGGGCAAGGGTTTTGAGAATACAGGCATAAAGTTTATGCGCCTGAGAGGCTGGACTGAGTAGACATCTAGTATCATTATATAGTACAGCAGGATGTATTATAACTATTTCCACTTCCCTTCAAACTACTGTCTTATGGGAAATTGAATTCATTTTTTATTTCTGCCCAGGAGACTGAAACTACATGATAGGTCTCCTCTCTGGAGAGAGGCCAAACCGTCGGCCATAACATGTTTGTCTTTCAACAAAAAGAATGCACTACAACTGTGTTAATGAAACAGCCACAGGCACTTTAATGTAGCAAAGGCAAACCTTGCTGGGCAGCCCTTTTATTTGCCTATAATGAAATTAGATGGAATCTTGCAGAGAACATTTAAAAGTTTGTCAGCCCAAGACATCAGAAAAATCATGATAACGCAACAGTGATTCAGCAGCCCAACAAGGAATAGACAGTCAAATGCTTGTTCCAAGATAAGACGCGTAAGTAGGCACATTGCAGTACCCACCACTTTCTATCAAAAGCAACACCTCCCAGAGGTGGCTGTCTTACACAAGTCTTGTCAGTGCATTACATAAAGGTGTTGGACTGCAGGTGCTGCTGGGGAGATCAGATTCCTAATCCCTCCTATTGATGTGAACCTTATATTCATTTATGTAAGAAATATACAAGAATATAAGACAGTCTACAGCCTCTCCCTATCTGTGCCTCTAAGGCACTGTCTATGCTCTTTTTCACAGGCTGTCTATCTGACATCACTTTCTACATACTATCATCCTACAATTTAATAAGAAAACATTATTTTAAAGCTTGTTTGTAAGGTCATCAACTGGCAAAACAGTGAAGAGTAATAAAAAAAGGCATTAAAATAAAAAAAAGTATTGGTTTTAATTGGTTTTTAATTCTACTGTGTTATTTATTTCACAGCGATTGAAGAACTTTAATAAAGTTAAATGAATTGGTCCCCACAAGCCCTTGGGACAGCAGAAGCTGCATCTTATACAAGTACTTTCTCTGCACTAGGGTGACAGGGATACTTTTTTCAGCATCAGGCATAAGAAGGATTACACTCATTCCATTACTTAGTCTCTGTTCTTCCTTTATCTTTCTCTAGTCCTAATACAGAGCTTTATGTTGTCTTATGTCCATTGAGAATTCTCTAATTTAGGATTTGGATGTCACATGCGTCAATGCAGCTCCTATATAATATCACATGCGGACACCAATGGTATTAAAGGAACAGTTTCACACCTAGCGAAAAAACATAAGACCTCATAAGAAAATAAACTATAGAAATTTTGTTATGCCTATTTCTCTTACTTAGAATGACCCCTTTATTTTGTTCCCTATTGCCTATTCAGCTGTGCTTAGCACAGGAAGAGCTCCTCACAAGGAAACAAGGGCCTATGTGCCAGAACAAAGAAGTCAAGCTAAACAGTACAACAAAATAATTCCAAAATCATAGATGTGATTGAAGGATGCATCTTTGACCATGCAAAAAGGCAAAAAGGGGAGGCAGGGGGCAATTTGTTCTTTGGCAGCTGCTACTTCATCCTCAAGTCTTAGCTAAGCCTGAATATCACAGTTAACCATGTTTTAAACAAGCTTTTGCTTCACTGGCTATGCAAGGATGAAGTCAGAGTCAATAAAATTATGGAAGGAAGGCCAAAAGGGAAAAAAAAAAAAAAAAACAAAAACAAACACCATGACAACAGTCTGGGCACAACACAAAATCTGGGACATAAAATACTTTTTAAAATGAGTCTCTCCATAGAACAGATTAGTTGTGCAAAGTGATGATGTAGCTTTCTGGAGGTGTCCTGGGTTCAGACTTCAATAATTCTACTTTCACTGAAAGACAATATGGCAGAAGAAAGGTGTGCAGCGATTTTACAATATCTGTTTTCTGACAATAAGAGGAAAAAATTATAAGACATGGTAAAGCAAATGGGTAACATTATTTAAGAGGAAATACTTTACTGGAGGGCCTTGAGCTCCCACTTCACCACTGGGTCCTTGGTCCCCTTCTTCACCCTGGGAAAGCAAAAGGAATACATCTGTAGCTATCCCACAACACACATAATTGCTCTCTCATTGTAAGAGGTACATTTACCACTTACTGTTTTCTGTTACCATGTCCTACTTGAAGGAAATCCAAATGAAGTCACACTACATCTTCAGAATATAGACAGATACCCATTTAGGTTCACATTCTATTCAACTGTTATTCAAAAGGGTAATTTCAAAGCAACCTCAGTATAAAGGAGAATAATCACTTTACTCTTAATCTGCCATTCATTTTTTGACTCTACATTAATCTCTAGGTTTTCTTTCTTTTCCTTCATTGCAATAAAAGAATAATGAAGGTGCACTCATACGTGTGAATAGACTGGATATGGTAGTAGCTCTGCACCACAATACCATATGGCACTTCAGATCTTTCTGAAAATTAAAATGGTAAAATGCCTTATCCTGGTCAAATCCCTGTTTGCTTAGATGACAACTTCTCTCATAGCAATGATAGCTTATATTAATGGAACTGACAGATTAAACTGACAGTTTAATTTGCAAAAAAGGGATAAGCCAACTGCTCAACATCTAGGAAAAAGCAAGTAGGTGACCTGTTTACAATAAATTAATATTCTTTCCAATACGCTTAGGAATAGAGATCAGGGGAGGGGTTTAAAACTTGTATCTGATCTTTTTCCTCCAGCACTGAAGCATAGACCAAGGCAGCGCAAGTCTTCTCAACTTTTCTTGCACATATTTCAATATCAAAGAAGGCTAATTCAAATGAAACACCTTATAAGAGTTCATTTCAGTCTTCAGGCTGAATTGGACTTGGCCTCTTTACTATAATCTTTCCCCTCTTATTCTTCCTGTTGCTACTCATGTGTGCCATGAAACAATTTACTGAGTTCTTCTGCATTTAAGTGTTCAGAAGATTGCCATTTAATAATTTTTACTTCATTTTTTGCCATGATTTCCATAATAATTAAATTGCATGATCAAAATGAAAAGCATGAGAACTGTGACATCTGCATGATAATAAATACAGAGTACAGGTGAATAAAGAACAGAGATGCACCTTCGGTTACTCTGGAGCATTCTGATACATAGTATCTCTTCATGCATTCTGGTAAAGCAATTACTAGTTTTAACAAAATATAATACTGTTTTGAAAAAGAGGCTAAATACTATTAGCTTGCTAGAACCAACAGTTTATCATCTTTTCTTTTCTTCCTATTTTTTGTTGTTGTTGTTCTTTACCTTATAACCTTGTCTTCCTGGCTCACCAGACTCTCCTTTTGAACCTTTCTGGCCCTACAATAAACGTAACAAACAAAATAAACAAAAAGGGATTATTAAAAATTAAAATACTGAGTTTTGCAGCACAAACAGACTCCTCAGAAGTAGACAAGGCCCTTAGTGACATGGTTTAATGGTGGCCTTGGCAGTGGTGGGGCAACAGCTGGACTTGGTGATTTTAAAGGTCTTCTCCAGCCTGGTTGGTTCTATGATTTCAAGGGAAATGAACTATACTTCTGTTCCCCTTGCAATCCCCATTCACCACTGCCTCCTTATCTACCTAGTTAACACCACACACTAAGTATCATGTTCAAAAAGAGCTGCTCCTGGATCTAAGAAGGCTGGTTAGTATTTCTTTTTACGTTACCCCACAACAATTTTCTCAGGCCAACAGTCTTCCTAGAAACCAGCAAAGAAGACATACAAAAGCAAAATCTTAGATAAAATGAGATTCAAAAAATGTTCATTTCGATTTAGTATGTTAAAGGTCTCTGAGAAGGACAGAAAGAAGGAAAACAGACTAAAGAATTGGGTGAATATTTACAATTTCTGGAGTCAGACTACAAATGGACCAGAAAGTGAACGATGCAATCCTTCATATCCCCTAATACCCTCAGAGCCACACATAAATTTTACTCTAAGGATTACAGCAAGAGATTTCAACAATGAGAGGTTATTTTGGCAGTCAAGAGTTGAAATAACCATGACAATCCACACTAATTCAATGTTTTTTTCTTTTTAAATTAACAATGAACTGCTCTTTTGTGAAGGCAGCAATTACCCTTCTCAGTGCTTTAAGCAGTAACTCTGTAAGGAACACTTAAGCAGTTTTGCTTACCTTCATGCCCATTAAGCCGGCATGTCCTGGGCGGCCAGGTGGACAAGCATTGGGACACTGGAAAAGCATCCAATTGTTACTACCACATAGGTTGAATAAGGTTGTCTAGTATTATTTAAATTAAAAAACATTAACAGCTGTCTTACCAACAGGTCACCATCTTGCAGGCCAATTGTTCCCTAAATTAAACGAAATTAATCAAAGTCACTAAAAAAGAAATTGCCAGACCTAACTCATTAGATAACATAGACACTAAACAAAACAGAAAATACTACTACCTAGAGCTGGAATCAGAATTATAATCAACCAAAGGTTCTCCAACATGAAAAGCACCTTCACTGCAGGATTTTACTCTAGGATTGCAGGTACTTGCAAAATCCTGCCCTGTAACTTAAATCAGCTTTTCTGAAAAAATAAATATTTATTTTTGGCTTTTAAGCTACCTAAAACATATTTTGTATTAAGTACAGAACAGATATATCAAAACCCCATAAATTACAACAGAACCCAACACAATTTCTTTAATGAGTATAACTTTTACTTTTCCAACTTAATACCATTCCACAAAAGATTCATATCTTTACAGAGAAAATAAGCATCCCACAACACAAATATTGGTGGATGAGTGGTATTAATGGAATTGCAACAAACTAGAGATCAGCGCGCAATGAGAAGGACCCTGTGGGGGGAAGGCCATTCCTCATTGTCATGGTTTAAGCCCAGCTGTAACTCAGAACCACACCGCTCTCTCTTACTCAAGCCCCTTTTCTACCCCTGCTTCCGGGGAGATGTGGAGGAGAATCAAAAGAACGTAACTCCCATGGGTTGAGATAAGAACAGTCCAGTAACTAAGGTATAACACAAACCACTGCTGCCACCACCACTAATAATAATGGTAAAGGAAATAACAAGGGAAGAGAACACAACTGCTCACCACTCGCTGACCGATATCCAGCCTGACCCAGCAGTGGTATAACCCTTCCAGGTAACTGCCCCCAGTTTATATAGGGGGCATGACTTGCTGTGGTATGGAGTACCTCTTTGATCAGTTTGGGTCAGGTGTCTTGTCTTTGCTTCCTCCCAGCTTCCCCTCCTCCCTGGCAGAGCATGAGACTTAGAAAGTCCTTGGGCAGAGTAAACATTACTGAGCAGCAACTAAAAACATCAGTGTTACAAGCACTGTTCCCAGGCCAAAAATCAAAACCACAGCGCTGCACCAGCTACTAAGGAGAAAAATTACTGCTACTGCTGAACCCAGGACAGTATCTACCCCTTATTCCATACCATTCACATCATGCTCAGACCATCAACATACCATCACTCTTATTTCATATATATATACACATATATATACATCCACAGAGAGAGAATTAGAGAGAGAGAGAGATCATTCCTTAGTGCATGGACCAATCCCTCTAAAGCTGCTGAGTCCATCTGGTCCATGATGTCGGGTTCCATCTCTTGTAACAGTCTTTCAGGAGAGGCTGTGTACAATGCTGGATCATTGCCTGCTGATACTGATCGTTCCTTTACCGCAGAACTCATCTGGTTTCATTCTTTGTTGAGATGATGGTAGGAGGGAAGTCAGGGCCAGTTGCTGGTGACCTGAAGACATCTAGTTGGTGGGCTATAGAAGTGCTACATAGCAGTCAACAGTATACAATTGAGTTCATTGGCTGTTTTTCCCTAAAATCAAACCCCCTTAAGCTACACATTGATTTCGCCATCTTCCCACATTACCCACCAAGTCTATCCGAGTCCCTGAGCAAAAGCAATCCCATGAGTGGGTTTGCCTTTACCTGAAGCAGGAATAACCCAGACTGTCTTCTCCAGCAAATTCTTTATGCGCACCACAGGAACTTTGTCCCCCTCCACAGTATGTAAAAGTTCTGATTGGGCTGGGCCAGCTCTGTTGGCAGATCCTCTGGTGTTGACCAACCAGGTGGCTTTTGGTAAATGTGTATCCCAATGTTTGAAAGTCCCACCACCCATTGCTCTCAGTGTAGTTTTTAATAGCCCATTGTACCACTCAGTTTTCACAGAGGCTGGTGCATGGTAGGGGATGTGATATAACCACTCAATGCCATGCTCTTTGGCGCAAGTGTTTATAAGGTTGCTCCAGAAATGAGTCCCATTGTCTGACTCAGTTCTCCCTGGGGTGCATGTCACCATAAAATCTGTTTCTCAAGGCCCAGGATAGTGGCATGGGGCACAGCGTATGTTTCTAGTCATTTGGTGGTTGCCTCCACCATGGTAAGCACATGGCGCTTGCCTTGGCGAGTTGGTGGGAGTGTGATATAATCAATCTGCCAGGCCGCCCCATATTTGTACTTCAACCATCGTCTTCCATACCAGAGAGGCTTTAACCATTTAGCTTGCTTAATTGCAGCACATTTTACACTCTTGAATAACCTGGGCAATAGTGCCCATTTTTAAGTCCACCCCTTATGTTGACCTCTGCCCTGATGGCCTGAAGTGTCATGGGCCCACCAGGCCAAAAATAATTCTCCCTTATGTTGCCAATCTAAGTCCATTTGAGCCACTTTAGTCTTAGCAGCTTTATCCACTTGTTGGTTGTTCTGATGTTCCTCAGTGGCCTGACTCTTGGGTACATGAGCATCTACGTGGCGTACCTTCACCACCA
>JAOEHY010014112.1:0-49257 GCA_025447955.1 Psilopsiagon aurifrons | reverse complement strand
CGCAGCCTTCTCTTCTCCAGGCTGAACAGCCCCAACTTTCTCATCCTATTTTCATATGGGAGGTGCTCCAGTCCCATCATCATCCTCGTGGCCCTCCCCTGGACTTGTTCCAACAGTTCCACATCCTCTTTATGTTGAGGACACCAGAACTGCACACAGTACTCCAACTGAGGTCTCCCGAGAGCAGAGTAGAGGGGTAGGATCACCTCCTTCAACCTGCTGGTCATGGTCCAAACCCGCTCATGTCCCATGCTTACTGATGTCTGTCTGTGCAGGAGCTGTCAGGTAAAGGACACTGTCATCCTCTTTGGGAGAGGAACAGTCATGGTGAACTGGGAGGTGGGTGCTCATGTCTGTTCAGATGCTGGGTGTTGTATTCACTGCACAGCCCAGCCTTCCTGTTTACAGCTCTGTTATCTCCACAGCCGCGGGCACTCGTCTCAGGTGGCTTGTCCATGCCAAATCCCTGTTGCATTATGGAATCTCAGAAATGCCCATTACAATGCAGTTCCTTAATGCCTGTTTGCTTAGGGATGATGTTTAATACTTAAACTACCCAGGAGAAAAAAAAATATAGGCCAGCATGGAAATTCCCTCAGAATTCAGGTTGATTTAAAATAATTTGAAGGAAAAAATGTCCCAGAGAGGACAGCAGACTCTGTTGTCACTTACAGCAAGTACAGGCAAGCTCATTTTGCATTTGCAGAGGTGGATTTAGGGAGAGTCCAGATGAACTGGTAGTTAAAGTCCTTCGGCAGCCCTGAAGTCATAAATGGCGGAGTCTTGTTTGGTCTGAAGGTGCTTTTACAGTTCAGGAGCCCCATTCTCTTCTCTGAGGGTGCAGGTTAGTAGGGATCCCCTTCCAAAGACCATATGAAAGCATGCAAGTCTTAGGGATACAGCATTTGATCAAGGTATGGAAATCAGGTGAAAAGAGTTAACTGCTTCAGGGAACTCTATGCCACCTTTCAGATTAAACCTTGTGTACTTTCTGCCATTGCATCTCCTTGGAAAGGAAAATATCTTCCTGGAAAATATCTACAGAACATCTATGTTCTTATGGTTTCTACTCTCCGTCCTAAACTTATCCATGTTGGTTTATCCCTAGTTGCACTTGTGCCAACACAAGCAGTTCTTTTGCTTCCTGATGTACTTATTGACAGTGGCATGCTCAAAATGGGCCTTGGCTTTGATGTGTTATGTTATTTGAACACTTTTGGACCATACTGGATTGAAGGGACTCCATTCACCTGCTTGTCCTTCTGACATTTCTTTGCACCTCTTCCTCTTTAATTTTGTCTTTCTTGAGCATGGGTGATCTGAAATTCACGCAGTATTGCAGTGAGAGACTTCCCTGCTCCTATTGCAAATACCTTATCCCATCTATGGAATAAACACCTTTTCATTTTGCAGGTCTGCACCTCCTTAGAGGCTGGGGGGTGTTGCACTGACTATGTGTATCTATCTGTTTCCACATGTCTAGTTGTTTTAGGCTCCCATTATAGCCAACAAAGAGACACTGCCAAAGACATCACATGGAGTAGACGTCTAAAATGACGACTGTGTGCTTTTTGTTCTTAAAGTGATCGTTTCTCTGCCGAAGGACCTCTGTGGTGACACTACCTGTGTTTAGGTGGAGAACAGGCACACTTTCCATTTCTAGACATATCCTCACCTGGTAGGGAAAGTTCCCACCATTGCTCCTGGCTCACACTTTGGGCTGGTGGAGTTTCACGCCATTTCTGTGTCTTTTGCCTTCAGGGTCTTTGAACTCTCCTGCTGTGGTGCTCAGCAGCAGCAGTGTCTCCTAGTTAAGACTGGCTCCGCAGCTCTCAGAAGAACAGCTCCCTACACAGAGCAGTTTATGAGACAACCTCCTGTCCAAACTCTATTTCAGGAGAGCTGTTTATAATAGCTTTCCTTTCAGATGTGTTATTAAAAAGCTTTCTTCTGAAGCAATTGGTCCCTTCCCAGTGTACAGTAGTTATTCTGGTATGAAACTGCTAAACTAGATAATGGCTTCTCTACAGGAATGGCATGTGATGAACAAAGTTTATTCCTGTAAACTGGGAACAGCTTTGGGATGAGGAGGAAATCAGACATGACAAGGAACTGCCAGTGGGAATGGGCTGTGGGCCCATGTTCCAGTGTAACGCTGGGATGTGTCCCTGTGAAATACTTCTGAATGGTATGAGGAACAGACTCAGCTCAAGGTCACCCTTTCCTCCACTTGGTCCTAACCAGTAGACTTCATGAAGAGCTGTTTTTAGGGATTATGCATATAATTTCCATTACTGTATTGTAATTCAAGTCCAAACTCAGTTTGCTGACTTCCAGACTTCTCAGAAGACTTAGATGTCGGAGGAACCTAAATTAGGCCTGCAGTTTTACCTTAAGTTTCTCCACAGATGCCATCAACAACCCTTTGCTGTGTAGACTACCAGGGTTCCCTGGAGGAATTTCTCCATTTCTTTAACGCAAGGTGCAGGGCTAAGCACACCCAGACATGAAATGACATCTGGCTATGTAAATCTGGAGAATGAATGCAGGATGTTGAAATCACTGCACTCAACCCTCCAGATAGAATGGTTTAGAAAGCATCTAAACTTCCTACCCACTCACTTCCTACCCTGCCTTGCTAGGCAAGCTATAATTTTTATATTTAATGAAATCCTCTGAACATGTCACTGTATTGCCCTGCTGAGTAGATCATGGGAAGGGGATGGTCAGAGGTATCTTCCAAAGGGATATTGCACAAGGATGGATCCCATCATGCTTTGACCCAGTGACCTCTCTTGGCATAACGGCTTTTGCACCAGGTGACCCAGCCACCAAGTGCAATGAGTGACTCATTACAGACTGGTGTGATTCACGCTTTTCTCCTTATTGGATTGCACCATCCATCCTGGGATTGGTGAATCAATTCAGCTTGGACAAGATATGGAGCCCATCTGCCCAGGTTTATCTGTTTGGCTGCTTGAGAAGAAGTCTGGTCGCTTTGTTAAACTTGGCTTTTAACAGGAAAAGTTATGTTGCTGGAGGCTTGTAAAGTCCTCCTGCAGAAGCCAAGGAGTTTATGAGCCTGAGTTTATTTTGTTTCACAAGAGCTGTTAGGAAAACAGATGAAGGGGAGCAGCCAAGGACCAGTTCTTCCTTTAAGTTCTTCTTTTCACCTGTGTCTTTCTGCTGGAGTGGATTGACAAGGGAGGGAGCCAAGCGGCAAGGCCGAAATGCAAACAGCAAACTTGGAACCTGGGTGTTAGTTTTGGAGCTTGTCTAGAAATAACAGCCCGAGCACAGTGAAGTTCCTGTGGCACGTTGCACGGTTCTGCAGGAGAGAAAGGAAACGAACAAATAAGTGAGAAACATTACAGACAAGTGCTCTGTTGGACCAGGGTCAGAGGGTATGGGTTCAAATCTTGGTTTATTCTAGGTACTGCCATATTTGGTGGTCCCGGAAGATACTGGAAGAAAAGGTAGAGATCTACAGAAGCAGCACAACAGACCAATGCCTCTGACTTCCCTGCTGAACTGACCTCCCTTTCCAATTTGAGTTTCTTCTGTGCAGACATGAGTTTCCATAAATTAAAGTATTACATTGCCCCCTTCAATGTCTTGCTTTTTTGTCATTGTACGGATTGAGAACTGTAATTCACCCTAGGCACTTTTGACACCTGATGTCTGAAACATGCCATGGTTGACAGCAGAAGACCCTTGCTTGAGCCTCAATAGCTTGTCATCATCACCAGAGGTCAGGCATGGGTTCTTGTGACAAGAGTTTTGGAAATGTCCTTTCCTTGCGCCTTTGTGCTGTGAAAGAGCATCTATGAATGTCCATGCGACACGAAGGGCATGGACATCTTGCTGTGTCCACCCAACTCTAAGAGAGTCCAAAAGCACTGAGGGCCCACCTCGTTAATTTTACTTGGTTTAGTTTTCCTTGTTTGCTTGTACTGACCCGTGCTCTTCTTTTAACCATCAGGATGGGTACCAGTACCCTGTGCACCAGTTACTGCAGGACATGGGCTTGTTTGGAAACCTATTGCTGCTGATGCACATCTGTAATTGTTTTATGCTTAGATCGTGTGTGCCTGGAGTCCAGCTGAATGGTGTGACCAGGCAATTCCTGCCTCAGCACAGAGAAACTCCAGCACTGGGGGCTTTCAGCCCTCACCCACACTTTGATTAGTTATTGCTTATGAAAAAAATCTTCCTCTTCATCCAGTGTTGCATCACTGTCCCTTCCCTAAGCTCCTTCTTAGATAATAATATATCTGTCTGTTGGGAAAGCAATTGCATAAGTCTCTATTGCTCATTTTAAGTCACTGGATCTTGGGCTGCAGTGATTCACCCTCACAACACCCCAAGAAGGGAATCTGGTGTCACTCTCTCCAATTTACTGATGGAGAAGCTGAGGTGTGGAAAGGTGAAGGATTTGCTCAGGGTCAGGCAGTGAGTCAGTCCCAAAGCTGGTATTGGAGCACCCACCCCACCCTGGCTCCTTGGGCTTGCGTCTGTCTAGACTTCTCCAAGAGCCAGCTTTGATGCTGGTGTTACCACCATCTTCTACCATCGACATGGGAGCCTAGACCTCTCCCCTCCCTTCACCAGTCAAGAGGAAATGTCTGCATCCTCAGCTCGTAGCCAGAGGGGCTCAGATGCTGCACACAGGAAAAATACCTGGAGAATATCACACCTCCCCATGCCTCTTGCTCCCCATCTGTCTCTGTCTGGTCGCATGGCCCTTTCTTCACCAGGAGGGAAAGAACAGAATCCAAGAACCCAGTCTAAATGAGTCTGAATAAAACTACACCACATAACAACAGCATTTGCACATCTGGTGGTTCAGCAAGTGGCAAAACAGCCCACAGACCCAAGGAACAGCCAAATGGGGTAAAACCAGCACACTGCTTCACTTATGTCTGCGGGGTGAAAAGGACAGAGTATACTATAAAGGAAAGGTGAGTACAGTAGGAGCAGGAGGCTGTGGATCCTGGCCTGTTCAGGTGATGCACAACAAGAGGCTGAGGGGAGAGGTATGGAAATAAGATTAAAGATCAGTGTCCTGAGTGCTGATTTGCACCAGCTGCAGCAAGCACACATGGGGCGGATGGAGTGCTTGCTGTAGTTAGAAGACCGCACCGATGCTGGCTATAGCAGCAGTCTGGATTTCAGCATAAAGAAATGAGGAAAGTTTCCTGTCCATGTAATTATGTTTGGACCAGAGTGTTTCCCTGCATTTGATTCCTCACACATTATTGCTTTCTTAACGACATTCCTGACTCTGCTTCTTGGGCTGGCTGCAGTCTCTGTATGAAATAAAAGTCCATTCACTGCTGCACAAAAAAACCCTGCCTTTTCAACAGGAAAGTTGATGGCTAAAGAATGGGAAGAAGAAAAGCCGTCCCCCTGTGGCTTTGCAGAGGAGGCAGGGGAACAAATCCAGGAAAGGGGTCTCCCTCAATGCTCCAAACTCTGCCCTGCTGCTCTGTGTCAAGCCCTGGTGAGTCAAGGAGCCCAGGGAATTTTTACTGCTCACTTAACAGAAACCAGATGCCACCAGTGGCACGCATCCTGCTAGCAACCCTTACCCCAGATGGTACTGACTGGGACAGCTTTCATTCAGGCCCTCCCATAGAATTGTCGGGTAATGCGGGACATTACTGAGGATGAACCAGCAGCAAGGTTCAGTTCCTGCGAGCTCAGTGAGCCTGTGGGCTCCTTGTCGAGGTCCTGTGGCGGGGATTGGCTCTGCATTGGGGATCTATCATGGCTTTTCTTCACAGCTTTCATGGGGACTGGGCTGTAAATGCTCTCTCAAAGCCCTGGATGGAGGTAATCTGTCAACACACAAGAGTTTGGATCCAGAGGCAGATTTTCATAGAGGGAGTCCTGGCCTTGCTTCTTGGTACCAGTTTCAACTGGGTAATTCCTGGAGTCAGGAGTTGCCTTGGTGTCAGCTGGCAGGACAGGTACGGGGGACCAAACTTCCCTGCCCCACTACTGCAAAAGCCCCTGCAGCCTCTGAATCAGCTCTGGAGTGCTCATCACTTTGACATGCTGCAGGAGCTTAGGAGGGAAAGCATGCCAAAAGCAGGGCGCCGTGCTCACACAAATGGGCTAAGGCACTGCTCAGTCTATGCATTTGGCTTTTATCTCTCCAGCTGAAGCCGAAGAGGAGCAGATGTGGCCCCATGTGTTAGGGTGCCCAGTGATGAAAACAGCAGGGGTTTGAACAGGACATCTCTGCCACCTTTAATTTGTCCTTCCTTTGAAACTCTTGCACCTTTTGCTCACCTATGCGAGTGACAAAGTGGAAAACCACCCGCTCTGCCTCACGCTGAAAAGGAGGGGGGGATAAAACAAAGTTGGGTTTGAAGAGAGGGTGGAGGAGGTGTGGTTATCCAGGAGGTGTGTCAGGCACCACTCAACTTACTTATAAGCAAAGGCAGCTATACTGGGCAAGAAACCTTGCTGAGGCTTCATCAGCTGCTGTCTTTTCTCTGACACTGCTCGACCGACACCTCTGCTGCGATGGGGAGGCAAAAGGACGTCCTTTCTACCATTGAGGAGCGCCTCAGGATCAGAAACAAGCTAGTGCGGCAAGCGCTGGCTGAGTGCCTGGGGACGCTGATCCTGGTGGTGAGTCTGTGCGATGCTCTCTGACCCTGGGTGTAAGGGGAAATTGTCCCGGTGAAGGGGATATGCTGCTGTCAGTTTGCACTAGGGATGAGCCAGCTCCAATGTGACCTGTTGTGACAGAGCTACAGGAGAAATCCCTGCCTGCCAGAGAAATATCCATTCAAGTTGCTGGAGGGTAAACTTTGGGGCTGCTGGCAAAGGGTGGGCTCTGCAGAGCTTGTTGTTTGGGGTTTTTTGTGTATCTGTGAGTGCAGGGAGCAAAAAAGCCTATGTTGTAAGCAGCAAGTGGTTTGTGACAGAGTATGCAAAGCTTCCTTTCTGTCTGCCCTGGAATAACTTCTTGGCAATGGGATAATGCAAGTGTTATCACCCGAGGAAATGAAAGCTTTTTCCTCACCTTGCTTTGTTTTTCTTGTGCATCCTATGGAGAAGTAGACAGAACTTAAACTGCTGCAGTGTTTTTTTGCTGAGGGTTCCTCAGGGTCTTATCAGCAGGGCTGCACGACACCACAGCAGCCCATGGTGGCAGCTGATGGAGACCTATGTGCTCACCATATATGTGACAGTGCCAAAGATGCTAGTCTATGTGTTTTTAGGAGGTGAATGGTAGCAAAACTCTCCTGCCTGTTTTACTGCTTGGTTTCCAAAGGGAGGGGATATAAGGCATAAAGCAGGGTAGGTAAGTGTGTAAGTACCTTAGTCTGTAGATGTTTTGAGCTGCCCTGGCTCGCTTTGAAGTCAAAGGCAGACGAGAACAGCTAGGACACTTGTGTGTGGGGAGTGGTGGGGAGAATACCCATGTAGCAAAACTTCGACAAGGACATCTGGCTTTGGGTATCCGTATCAAAAAATGCAGGACTGCCCAATGGGCCGCAGGTTTTGTGCATTGGTGTTGCAGCAGAAGTGAGCTGGTGCACTCAAGTGAGTATCTGCAGGCAGAATCTCCTCTGAGGTGGTGTAAATCCAGACCAATCCTACAGGTTTCAGTAGAGTAAGTGTGGTTTTGCACCTCTTTGTAATGGATGGCAGGACTGTCTGGGGAGAAATCTGATGGTTGGAGGAGCTGAAAGCTGAGGAAGGATTGATGAAGCTACACCTATGCTTGGGGAAAACCAGGGAAAGGCTGACATGTGCTTTCAGTAATAAGATTATTGTTTTGGTGAGGAAGCAGACCATTGACTCTTCTGGGGGAGGACAGGGGACTCTGCGAAGAGCCTGTAAGATGTCACCATTCTTAAGAGAGCTGCTTCACACCGTGCAATGGCTTTACTGTCAGAGTGACCCAGCTCAGGTGATAGGCAAACAAGTCCTGTTGATTTTTCAGAGAAGGGTTATTTGAAATTGAGGTAGATAGAAGATGATAGGAAAGTGGTTAAGAGATAGAAAGTTGCTGTCTATGAATCATCGATGCTGCTACAGTTAGACTCAGGATTGAAGTAAGGTAGGACTTGTAAGGTGAAATAATGCCTCCTGCTAGCCAAGTTAATGCTGCTGAGAAACAAGGGAACTCTTCAGCCCTGTGTATCTGAGCTTTTGGAAGAGCTCATGATCCAAAAATTCTTCTGACAGTGTTTGTTGGCACAACAGAGACTACTTTTCCCTACAGCCTTGCTACTCCAAGGCAGAGAGGAGTTGCAATGTGCTCTGAGCCTGTGGAAGAGTTTGGTCCAAAATTGTAAGGAGCTTCCAAAATGAGGGTGATAATGGGCACCCATCAGCCAGGCTGGATGCTGCACTGGCAAAAGTGAGCAGCACATGCCTTGTCCTTGGGGACACCACACCTGATATAAAGTTTCAAAGTGTGTGTACAAGCAGATCCCTTGTTCAGGAATTCCTGAGTTTTCCAGGGCAAGGAGTATGCTTGATTTAGTGACACACTCAATTCTGTCTCACAGGTCTTGTGAAACTCACCTAGGATCTCCTGCAGCAGTTCTGCAGTGGATGGAGGGCTGTGGGCACTCTGTCCGTGTAGGAGAAGATGGGGTGGGCTGGTGGGAAAAATGGGAAAGTCCCAAACATGGTGAATGCTCCTGGGTTGTCAGCAAAAAACAGGGTATGCAGAGGGGGAAGTGGGTTCCTGGACAGCAAGCCTGCAGTGTGTGAGGAAAGACCTGGGATCCACGAAACCATCTTCAAGGGAGATGGAGCTGACGGGTCACAAATGTATCTATAATGGATTTAATGTTTGATACTGTTCACACCGAAATCAACTTCCTGTGCACCGAGGGAGGGAAGCTGTTGAAAGTTTGCAGCTTACTTTAAATTTCACTGTGTATTGTAGAACTTGTCCTGCCGTGGATATTGGCACAGCTTCAGCTTTTTCCCTCCTTTCTCTCACTTGCGTAAAAACCGCAGCGCGCTCAAACTTTTCTACAGCAAAGCTATTTCAGACCCCTGCAAAGTCTCTTTCCCAGGAAGAATTAACCTGGTACTCTATTCAGTTTTCTAAGGAGGTTGTAAAGTTAGGGAACGTTAACACAGAACAGTGCTCTTTTTCTAAGATAAGATAAGAAAAATAATCCAGTTGAGGCAGCCAAGCCTGAGTAGCGCAAAGGAGAGTTGCTCCCTACTCGCAAGCTACTTTGTCTCTGTGCAACACCTTGCATAATGCGGTTTTAGTCTATGGCAGCGTCCTTAGTGTTACTAAAATAGTAACGCTGATTCTACCTTTCTTTTGATTATTAGGGTGACTATTCCCAGCTTTCTGAGTTCGCGTTCCAAGTGGCTGGAAGTACTGCTTGCTGGCAGTAGTTAAGCAATGCAAATGCTGAAGGCATTTTCCAAGTCGCTTGCTGTTTGTGTTATTACTGTAGCAACTCACTAAAGCCAGATTTCCAGTAGCAGGTCTGTGTGCCTCCCTGAAAAGCTCGATCTGTTAGCCTTACTCTGCTGGCTATAAATACCAAAGCATTCTCTGTTTGGTTTTTACATCTGCTGGACAAGTAATTGCTGTTTGCAATTGATTTCCAAGTTGGACTAACTGATCCACTGCTGTTGAGGCACAAAGAAAGAACAAAACAATTCCGAATCGCTTTCTAATCAGGGCTGCTTTGAATCTGTAGCCAGGTGAGAGCTGTTTGGGTTATGAGTGTGCTGCAGACCACAGAAACCAGAATAGCAAAGTGGTTGGGATGATCAAGGAGAAGGGAGCCTCATTTGACTGTTGGGAATGCAGAGCTTGACGTTGCCGCTCATCCCACAGCCATCCGGGGAGGCACAGCAGTTCCCACAGCTGCTCTTCAGTTTGTGCAGACTTTCCTGCTTGTGGCATTCAGAGAATGTGATTTTTATTGTATTTTTAATTTTTAAAAAGTATTTTCTCTGTTAATGGTTTTCAAGGCTTTAAAAAGGGCTGGAAAACTTTGCTGTCTGGAAGTCGAGCGCTGCTGATTCCTGCCTGCAAAGGATCTGTAGTGCGGCATTGTACGCATGAGATACTATGTGTGGCACAACTTTCCTTAGGCACTCTTATCTCCTGAGGCCTGCAGCCCTGCCTGGCTCTGGGACAGCGTGTGGTGCAGAAAGAGCCATAACATGACAGACCATCTGCGTCTGCCCTTCCCCATAAGACTGCTTCTGTCCAAGCTAGCTTCAGCCATGCTGGGCAGAAACATGGACTGTGGAGGTCTAATGCTTTTGCTTGCTTTCCAAATTGTAAATGATGACCACTTTGGTTGTTTGAGAAGTGCCCTGGGGAAAGGCAAAAATGACAGTGCTCCCTGTACTTTCTTCATCCCAGCCACATGGGTCATGGAGCAGAAGAAGATCTCTGCATGCTGCTTGAGCAGAAACATTAATGGCAATGGATGTATCTTCAGATCTACCCAGATCTGGGTTCTGCTCCTTGGGGAGGGCAGCAAGAGGCCATAGGGAGACTTACAGTGTCTCTAACCCCTCTTGCTTTGGGTTGCAGAGGAGGACTTGGGAGGTTGTTTTAAACTTACTGTGAAGTGATAGCTCTCTGCTCCCTCCCTCTTAGCCTTCCCCCTTGAAGGGGCGGTAGGGTAGTCCTAAGTTTCACTCTGATATGAAGAGTGGTGTTCACTTGTGTGTCTGATGACTTTAAGTCTTCCATCAGTATCTTGGGGTCCCTCCCTTCAGAGCAGATTCAGGGTTTGACTGCCCTTCTGTCATCTTCCCTTCTAACTACAGGGCAATATGTGCCTTTCCCATCCACCAATGTGATTAGGGTAGAATTACAGCAGGCTTCTTGCCTAATCTCTGCTTTATTTGCTGGCTGAAGAGGAAAGATGTAATTCAGCTAATAATACTCCTCCTGGGCTACTCCAACAAAACTTTTCCAGCTTGATTTGCGGATCAGTTTGTCTGAAGTCTGAGAGCAAATGCACCCAGACCTCTTGTATTGCACCTGAAGGTGTGAAAAAGCACTGGCAAAGAAAAGAAAAGGCAAGAAAGAGAAGAAACCTGGCTGAGCACTGTATTCCTCTTGAGCTGCTTTCTGCAAGGTCTGCCTATAAGTTCAGATGGCTTTTCTTCTTCATTAGCTTTTTCAATTTCTTTTTCCTCCAAGGTCTTTTCCTACCAGCCCTGACTGGCTCTGGGTCTTTCTCATGTCCAGTCTTTGATTCAGGGTGCTCTCACCTTGGTGACAATACCAAATGGCCATTCTCCAAACATGCCCTGGACAAAGGGAGTTTAAAGTTTCCCAGAGTATGAAGTTCCACCTAGTGACCTGCTACCTCCTCCTGGTTTTTCTGCTTCTGTTTGTTCCCTTCCTTGTACTGGGGGTACTGCTCCCCTCGGGTGTTTGTCAGCCCCTTCACCCTTGAACCAGCTCAGCTCATAGATCCTGCAGAACATGGATTTTGTTGTTTTTTGCAGTGCGAGGAGCTGGATCATCTCATGAGGAGTAAGAAGCTTTCCTGTTGGCAGGGAAGGCATTAGATGTGCTAAAGCCAGTAAGATGAAACTAGGGAGCAGGCTTCCATTAACCTGGCTAATGGGTGCGTTGATCTCAGTTCCTCTGCGAGTAGTTTTAATACGTAAGAGTGTTTTGTTGCAGTCATTTTCTTAGCACTTTGAAAGTGCTTTTGAACTTGGCTAGTGTATAGCAGGAGTGTAACAGGTGACTGCCATGAGAGGTGCTAACCTGAATTTCTGTTGGGGATGTTCTTCCAGTAATGTGTCAGGTCTTTTATTTCATTTTCTTTATAGCAGTGTTGGAGGCAGACTATTAAAATCAAGAGAATGAGAGAATCAAGAGAATGAGTCATCTCTGCTTGGGTGTGCACCACTGTCCCTGACCATAGTGATATAATGTTGTCTAAGACTTTTACATCCATTGCGCGCACTTAAAAGCCACTGGGATGAGCACTGAAGTGCTTTTACATGACCTTCCTTGCTTTTACACTCAAGCAGCTCCTAAACACTTCTCTGCAAGCACTGGTGAAGGAAGACTTAAGAAATGGATGCTGAGGGCCTCCTGTCCCTCTCTGCTGAGGGAAAAGGAACTGGAAAGAGAGCTAAGAAATAACAGAAGTGCAAATAGGGTGGTTAAAAATTGGAATAACCACTACCACGAAAGGACTCTTCAATGCCAAGCCACATGCCATAAAAGCAGGGGTGAGCATGATTTGAAATGGTTCTTAAAAGTCAAATGCCATGGATAGATGTCAGGCATTAGAATATATGTTTATGCTGAGTGCACATCACTGATGCAAGATGGAATTGCAGACATACATGTCAAGGTTCAAACCTGTTCCTAAATATCGCCTTACACTTTTTATATGCTGAGGGTCAAGTTTTCTACAGTCACATTGAATTAAGCCAAATAGTGCTCAGGGCTCATCTGATAAATAATTGTAATGCTCCTGTGGAGCAGCTCCGGGGTGTTTTTGCACGGCCCATAGACTCTCTTCTGTAGAAAAGCTGGAGAGCTATTGCTGTACTGCATGGGGGAGAGGAGGATGGGGAATAACCTCTTGAGAAATGGCAGAGCTGGCATTCCTCCAGGTTAAGGGAAGACTTTTGTGAGTGAACAGGGAAGTGGAGGTGGGGGGGAACTTTACTCTGTGGTTTCTGCAACCAAAAGGTATGTGGCTAATGAGCCAACCACCATCCATTTGCAGAACTGCCAGTTCCTTCAGAGTGAATAACACAAATACCTTCGTCACTAGGAAGAACCTGAGGTCAACCCTATTGAACTCTGATGTCCACTGCAGCTTTTTGTGGGCCCAGTGCCTCCATGGTCAGGCTGATGTGTTGTGTGGCCTTAGAGAGGCAAACACCATGGCCAAATATGCTCTTCAAACCTGTCTAAATCATGCTAGGGCCCATTTGTAGTGAGAGAAGGAATGGATGTCACCCTAGTCATTAGCTGGTATTTATTTGCTCAGTTGGAGCTATTATGCTTCCTTTGGTGTTTTGGGTATATCTGGGAACGATGGCTCTATTTGTTCCACAACAAGACTCATCTTTTCTGCCTTTGGGGTGTCTTTGTTGCCATGGTTTCCCAGCTGGACAGCTCAGGGTTAGGACACTGATGGGCCTGTTTTGATAGCACCCTGTATAAAGCAGTGCTGGCCATTCATTAACTAACAAGTTGTACAGGTTCTTTTGTCCTGTCCATGTCAGGTCCTGTGTTGGGGACCTGGCCTCCTGTCGAGAAGCACCTGTGTACAGTGTCCACCTTGTGAGTCAGCCTGCAGCCTACCTGGCTGCTCCTTTCCCTGTAGGCTGTGTGCAGTATTTGCTTTGTTAGTAATTCACCTGTTGTCAAGAGAATGGGAAGGGAACAGTTAGGTGTGTTTTGGCTTTGCCCCTGATCTGAGTTGTGAGCTGCTCAATGATCATGTTCAGTATTGGCAGGAGAGGTGAAGACAGCGACCGCTGCTGCCTTCTTCGGTGGCTTATCCCCTGGGAGCAGATGCTGCCTCTGTGGCAACTGAGTAGTTCTGGGATGATGGAGTTTACAGGAGCAGAAAGGCTTGTAGGTTTATAGGTGTATTTATGTGGTTAGAAGATTTAAGTTAAGCCTTGACCCCTAGATTAAAGGATCTCTGGAAGAAGCTGTAATTCCTATTCTAGTTTAAGGGTGCTCTCAGTACTTACTTATGTGATAATCCCCTGAACACCAAGAATCATTTCAGGTGGAGTCACTGGAAGACACAAGCACGCAGCTTTTAGGATTAGGGCTCCTTAAATTACAAGATGGTTTTGGTAAGTCTTGGCAAAGCAGAAGACCTCCAGCTGGGTGAGTGATGAACTGAGCTGCCAGGGAAAACTGGTTTGGATTCTTAAGATTACGGTTTGGATTGAAGCATAGGAAGATGTTGTTTGGATGTGGCTGGGAAAATAAGGTTCACCTGTTTGGAGCAAATGCCTTCCAGCAAGAGCACGTGCCTCCATTAGCTACTACAACACCCTTTATCACCCAAAAGAAACAGTTTTTGTTCCCCAGAATACTTGGTACACACCTGCTCTTGGATGGAAGGCCAAGCCTCTGATTGTGCTGGTGGTGGCCTCTCTGGAGAAAGGACTTTTCTTGATGCTGTCTGTGCCATGTTGGTGCTGCTGACACAGGCCAGCTGTGTTGCCCTCATCCTCTGTTACATGGTTTTGCCATAGGAAGGATATAGGTGTTATGGAATGTGCTCAGAGGGATGCTATGGGATGTGCTCAGAGTGGCCACAGCAGAGTGGACCTTGGGGCTGTGACAAATGCGAGCACCTCAGCTCCAGCAGGTAGCTCCAGTCCCTTACTGTCAGCCATTGCCACCTGAAAGATGACTCTGTGAATATCAGGCTGAATATGTTCTTCCATCATGTCTGTATTTCCAGGCATTGGCAAAATTATCCCCTGCCAATCTATGTGTCAAACAATTGTTAGCCTTTTTTATCCCCTCATCTGAACAGTTGCTCTCTAAATACCTTGGTCCAGGATGCTCTCTGGCTCATTCTTCTCACCTACCATCTTAAAATTAGACGGTTGGACAAAGACTTCCAGCCTCCTGTTGTCCAATCTTGCTTTAGTTTTTTGCCCTGGTTTTGGTTTCCCCCAACAGAAGATAGCCTTGTCCTGTGTCCTTTCTTCTTCCCTGCTGTTCCTAGAAGTAATGCCTAGATACTCTGACCAAAGATTGAAGCTTTGAAGGCTTTGAGTCATAAGTGGGCTGTTATGGTGCTTGCACGTCTAAGTGGAGCTGTTGCAGGCATTGGTCAGCAACTTGTCCTGATCTGAAACAGAGAGGGTAATTTCAACCCCTTTTTCTCCCCTAGCTCTTTGGCTGCGGATCTGTGGCACAGACTTTCCTCAGCAGAGGGTCTCATGGAGGCTTCCTGACTGTCAACCTGGCCTTTGGCTTTGCTGTAACGCTCGGTATTCTGATCGCAGGGCAGGTATCAGGTACGTTGTGTTCCATGTGGGCTGGATTTCACTTGTGACAATTGTTGTGTAGACCTAGATGGCTGTACCTTTCTTATTTGGCACTGGTATGGAAACCAGTGTCTCTTGGCCTGTTTCTGGGACCCAAATTCTTCCTGTAAAAGTACATTAATCATCAGCCTCTCTGCAGGTGGACACCTGAACCCAGCTGTCACCTTTGCCATGTGCTTCTTGGCCCGGGAGCCCTGGATCAAGCTACCAGTTTATGCCCTAGCTCAAACCCTGGGAGCTTTCCTTGGAGCTGGCATAGTCTTTGGGCTCTACCATGGTAAGTGAAGAAACCTTGTGTGTTTACTGGGGTGAGACTACTGCTCTTCATGACTCACTGCAAAGAGGCTTATTTCCAGAACAGAGAGAGACGTTATCTTACAGAGCAGAGATTGGACAAACCTCCTTAACATGTTTCCGGGGGGTGAGGAGTGGGCTGGAGTGTGCTGTTCCTGTTCTCATGATGCTGGGTTCAAACCTTCTCCGATCAAACTGAAGGCCAAACAGCACTGTCAATGTGCAAGTCTTGGTCCTTTGGTAACTACCACTGCGCCTTTGGATGGACCTTTTTGTATTTAGTGTATGGACTAGATCAGATCTTTCAGAAAAGCCAATGAAACCTTGATAGTGGTGGAGATTTTATGTCTGTGCAGCTTGGAAAGCATAGTAGAAATCCAGTTCCTCATGCATCTGTTCTTCCTGACTGATGTTCCTGAGAAAATTGCCACTCCAGCAATAGCACCAACTGGTTTTCATCTTGGAAACCTAGGTTAGTTAGCCATCTTCCACGGTGTGGTAGACAGGGGGCTGACAGCTCTACAAGGCAACCCCAAGAGGTGAAACTAATTGTGTCTTGATTTTAAAGAAACTGCATGATCAGGCCAAATCCTGTTTGCTGCAGATCATATTCACAGCAATACCTCATGTCTTGGTACCAAGACTCATACTACAGGCATTTTGCGTAACCTGTGAGAGCGATTTGGAGTCACTTTAGTGTTTGCTCTTTGGCTCTAACCGTTTTTTGGTGTATGACAAACAAGAAATATTAAGATCAAGGACTTGGGGCATCTGCACCTGAGCCTGACTGATAAAATGCTGTGGTGGATCACACCCTAAGTTTTCCAAATGAGTGTTTGCTCTGCAGCAAATGATTTTGCAACACAAAACACTTGGGGAATTCTATCTCAATATTCATTGCTCTGTGAGCCTACACTGTAGTGTCATCCAAGGAGGGTCCTCTCTCTGAGGTGTGTTGGAAAATGACTGACCTGTCTTTCTTCCCATCCCTCCTAGATGCCATCTGGGATTTTGACAAGACTGAGCTGACCGTAGGAGTGAATGGCACTGCTGGAATCTTTGCTACCTACCCATCTCCGCATCTGAACCTTGTGAATGGATTCTTTGACCAGGTAAGAGGGAGCTGAGAGTATGCAGGTACACTGAAGAGATCTTTTGGGTTGGTTATGGGCCTTTTCTTTAGTTGGAGAATGAATTGTAAATTAAAGAGAGGATATCCAGAAAGGTTTTTAGAGCAGACTTATGTATCTCACTAACTCATAGGAAGAGCAAAGCCAGAAAGGACCCTTGCAGCCAGAAGGCTTGTGTTAAGGGAATTAAGTGGTATAATACCGCCCAGGATAATGGTGACAAGGATATCACTTGCTCCCAGCCTCTGAAGAGCCATAGTATGAGAAAGAATGGTTCTATTTCTCTCTCACTGTACTGCTGTGGCTGTTGCACAAGCCAGAGGTCAACTGAGTGTGGAATGGTGGTTGATGTTGGAGATGACTGTCTCCTCCTTAAAGTTGCCATCCATCAC
Source organism: Psilopsiagon aurifrons (assembly GCA_025447955.1). Taxonomy (NCBI): domain Eukaryota; kingdom Metazoa; phylum Chordata; class Aves; order Psittaciformes; family Psittacidae; genus Psilopsiagon; species Psilopsiagon aurifrons. The sequence goes on along the minus strand of JAOEHY010014112.1, from coordinate 32,405 downwards.
AAAGAGACAGCAGCCTCCCAGCCATGGCAGGTTGAAAGCAGGTTCAGGAAGAGGCTGCTCAAACAGGTATTCGTAGCTCTTCTGCTCAAACAGTTATTCATAGCTCTTCTGTGGGTAGGGAAAAAGGTGTGGGCTTGATTGAGCATGTGGGCTGCCAGGAGGAGCACGTTTCACTCTCCCACTCCCATAGGTGCTCAATTTACTGTGGTCTGATAATGTCATAGGATGACTTGGTGAAGGTATTCCAGTTTACAGAGTAAGTCCTAAATGAATGGACTTCAGAGCAGTTAAATAACTTGATTAAAATACTAATGCTGATTAAATTCTTCTTTTTCTTCCCTGCCCTCCTCAGTTCATTGGCACTGCTGCCCTGATTGTTTGTGTCTTGGCTATTGTCGATCCCTACAACAACCCTGTCCCCACTGGGTTGGAGGCTTTCACAGTTGGCTTTGTTGTCCTCGTTATTGGAACCTCCATGGGCTTCAACTCTGGCTATGCTGTCAACCCTGCCAGGGACTTCGGGCCACGCCTCTTCACAGCCATTGCTGGCTGGGGCACTAAAGTGTTTTGGTAAGTGCTTGCAAGTAAAAACCTTGTGCAGCAAGGGTCCAAATAGGTGGTAGCTCTGGTAAATAAAGGGTAACAGCACTTTTGAGGTATCTTTGGTTCGTATAAATATTCTAAAAAGACAATTGCTCTGCTCCAAGTACTTAAGAAGTTGGAGACGCTGAGCAGTTTCCAGTGGTGAGAGTAAATGACCCAACTTTGTTATTAAGGAAGAAATCTAGGAGCATCCATGAGAAGTTCAGGTACACGTTGAACACAAGCCTATTATCATTCTTTTGGTGGTAGAAAATGGAGTGTGCTTTTTATACTTGGATCTTGTTGCTGCTGGGGACATTTGAGAGCAAAGCAGGATATGTGTTATTAAAGGCTGGTTTTCCTGCAAGCAGTGGGAGGGAAGTGAACATGCATACTTCAGGCATTGCAAATGCTTCTCTTTCTTGGCGGAGAAACAGTATTAAAAGTCCTGGAAGCAGCTGTTCTGAATAGCTTGTCACCTTGGGAAGCAGAGGGGACAATATCTGGCTTGGAAATTGCCATTCACATGCAGATAGTGTTGTCTTTTGCAAGTCAATGTTGATGTTTAGAAATGACCAGATCTTTCACTGTCATTGTTCCAGACCCAAGCATGGATATTGTAAGGCTCAGGCTCTTACCTTGTTCACTTTTTTTCTTGTATTCCAGGACTGGTAATCAGTGGTGGTGGGTTCCAATTGTTGCTCCTTTCCTTGGGGCTATTGCAGGAGTGATTGTCTACCAGCTGATGATTGGATGTCATGATGAGCCTTCTCCACCTGCTTCTGAGCAGGAAACTGTCAAGCTGTCTAACGTAAAGCACAAGGAAAGGGTCTGAGGAAGCTGCCATCCAGATCTGGCAGACATTCACTACTCAGGACTGCAGTTGGCAAAGAGGAAGGAGTTAAGAAGAGCTTCAAGAACAACAGGAAGACCTATTTTTCCTGTCTTGAGATATTTTAGCCTTTTTTGTGTATATCCCCAGTGCATTTTCTTTAGGCATTTTCCTGTGAGCGTTTCCCCAAATGCAGTATCATGTAATCTTTCCCTAGTAGAAGGGGGTGGAGGACTGTAGGAGTCAGAGAAGTGGGCATTACTGTCCAGCACCTATAACATGGGCCAGGTATTCTGAAGCTCTTTCAGTCTGTGTTGCTGGCCTTGCCTGTGAACCTGGCAAACTGCTTCTCCCTCTAGAGTGGGGATCACGCCAAACTTAAATTGTTCTGCCAGCATGGAATGGAAATTACTACATCATTGAAAAAAATTTGCCTGTGAGTCTATTGTGGATCAAATACATGCTTGGTGTTGCTCTAAAGTCAATAACTTGGCACCAGGAATGAACTTGTCTGAAAGATTTCTATTGTCCAAACTCTCTATAACTCCCATGAATTCCTAGAACATTGTATCAATCAGCTGATCTATAGTGTCAGAGCAGAGAGTGAGAATGCTCTCCATTTTAATTTAATTAAGATAAAGTGTTTACAAACCACTGCGCCCTGGTGTTCTAATCAGAATTGTTAACGTTGCCAGCTCCTGGAATGGATAACATTGGATATCTGAAATCATTGTTCTAGCCAGAGGCTAACCTGGAAAGAAAGCTTGGCTCCCTGTAGCAGCCTTTCTAATTAATCAGCTTTGTATATAAACTGCAAGCAGCTAATAACCAAGTTCCACTGGAAACATGGTGTTGCTACAGTGGTGTGTGTTCATGTGAATTTTACAATAGTGTTTTGTTTTTTAATAGATTTATATAAATATACTCCTTAAAGCTGTTACTAAATACCAGGGTTGGGATGAGCTCATTTAAAGATGCATGAGAACTGCCTAGTCTCTGGCAGCTTTGAGATAGTTGATTTTCTTGGGGTGGCCTTAGATTGTGGCATTATGTTGCTGGAGTGTCTCTTCTTCTACCTATGGGAGTTACTGGGGTATCCCTGGTACTCATGGCTGAGAGACTAAGGTCGAGCACCTCCTGTACTAGCAGTGCTGGCATCTTAGGGGATTTCTGGCTCTCCCAATACCATATTATTGCAGAGTATTTGAAACAAGCAGCATCGGTTGTGAAAGAATTTATAAGTCCCATGCATTAAAGAAACTCTTTCAAAGCCTGTTTCTTTAATGTGTGAATTCCTTGAAATATGTAACTTTGTGCACATTTCCGGTCGCTAAAATTATGTATTTTTTTTTGTTTTCCTTTTTAAAAAATAAAATATCAATACTCACATTGCAAAACTTTAGTGTTGGCTGTATTATTAAGCAGCTGCCAGCAAACTTCGCACTTCTCTTCTTCAGCCCATAGGAGGAAAAGGGAATTAAACCTTCCAGGCAATATATATACATGTGGCTGCCCCATCCCTGCAGTGTCCAAGGCCACATTGGGCTGGGCTTGGAGCAAGTTGGATTAGTGGAAGGGTGACTGAACCAGACGATCTTTAAGGTCCCTTCCAGTCAAAACCATTGAGTGATTCTATGTTCCATTTGTATTTTGTTCCTTTCCCTTTTGGGCTTGGCTTTAGAGGTGGGTGGGAGGAGATGGGGTGGCTGCTCAGTATGAAGGTGTTCTGCCAGGTGTCTCTTTCCGAAACACAGAAGAAGCAAGAGGTCATCAGGCGCTCCTTGCCTTTTGTACTGTTTAATCCTCTTACTACCCTCTCACTTAACTCAGTTGTGCGTATGCAGTCCTACTCTGCATTCAGTGTGCTGTCCAGCATCACTCGGCATATTTCACTTGTCACTTATATTAGCTGTGCCACCCAAGGAAAGCTATTACAGACCTGAACCAGTGCTCACAGAATTACACAAACAGCCTTATTCTAGCCTATATTCTCTGTAAACAGTCGTTGTTGATCTTTGGCTGGTTTGTGCATCGCTGTATTTTTCCTGTATTAATTGTACTGCCTTAAAATAACTCATAACTTCTCATACGGTGCCATACTGAACAATTTGGTGATGTCTGGATGAATGTGATTTCCTGCAATTCACCAACTAGAAATCAGAGGGCTTTTCATGATAAAGTTACGAAGTTTGATGCATTCTACCTGCAATCAGCATGCTGCTTTATTATGTTCTTATCTTGAAAGTTTATCCCTCAAAATCTGTGTGTGTAAGTCTTGCATAGTACCATGGTCAACTAACATAGCTGCAGATCAAGTAATCATTCCTCTTTTCATTCAGGACTGTTAGTGTTTTTCTACTCTTCTACCACATTGCATCTTTAACTGACTTGATCATACATTGAAATTCTCACTACACACCTTAAGGCTTTTTATTCGAGGTGTTTTTTTGGTTTTGTTTGTTTTTATCTGTTTGTGTGGGTTGGTGTTTTTTTTTCCTTTGGCACATTACATACCACATTCCTTCTGTTTCCACCTGGTGTGCAGTAATTGCCTTTCTCTACACTTTTGCCTTATTTGTGCCTCAATGGTGTATGCTATTACCAGTATTAAAATTGCAATGAAATACCATACCAATTTCATCTTATTTTTTTGTGTCTTAATCATAGCCCCACTGTGCAAAGCTTTGGCTTTCCTGTGATCTGTTGGAGAAGTGCCAAGCGCTGCTGAGTAAATCCATTACCATGTGGAAAGTGCAGAGCATGCCATCATCAGATAGGAAACTGGAGAAGTTAGCCTGACCTTCCAGAAGGGTCTGTCCCATCTGGGGCATGATTTGGGCAGCTCTTTGCTAACTATGTAAAGAGGATGATGCAGAGATTAGCTTGATATATCCATTTCAAGAGATCTAAAGGTGTTATTAAAGTGTGCGAAAAGATGGAGTTAACTGCGGATGGCATTTTTCCTGGCAGAAGGCACCTTCACATTGCTGCAAGTTGGGGTTCTGTTTGTTTTCAACTGAACTGCCTTGAGAGAGCTTCTGGGCGTCATTCACCTGGCAGGCCCATGCAAACTCAAAGTTATTTTTCCATCATACCCAAATTTCAAAGGCAATGAATCATCTTGTAGTTAATGCATTGCTTTCAAGTCACTGGAGAGGTAAGACTCATCTGGCCAAATATAATCATACGGGTGTTAGGTCAGATTAACTCCGGCTGTCAAGCTATTGAAATATATTTACTTTGTAGGAAGAAATAAATCTACAATTTAAACTATTCACGCTTGACAGGGAGAGCAATTTGTCACTGGAACAAAACGTTGAAGTTGTTGCAGACTCTCTGTTGTGTGAAGTTTCCGGATTAAGACTGGCTGTCTTGCAACAAGGTCTCCCAGTTAAACAGCAGAGCCTACTCTTGAGAGCAAGTCTCTCTGGGGGAAATTCCCAGACCTCTGTATTACAGGAGGTCAAGCTGACAGGAACTGTCCCTTCTGACTTTAAAACCTATGAAATTTATTAGGCCAAGTGGCCAAGTATTCAGTTCTTCTTGGTTCCCAGGTGGCCTAAGTTCTTCACTGCAGGTGCTGTAATGCTGTGGCATATCAGTTATGCCTGACAAAACCTACTTTTGGTTTCCAGTTCTCCTCTTGAGGCGCATGCCTCAGGAGGCTCTTCAAGGTCTGTTTCCTTTGTCTATCCGTGAAATGGCAGCAGCAGTGCCCGTCTCTTCCAGACCCTGCATTGTTTCACCTTGTGGGAGCAAGGTGGCATCATGAATCTGAGGGCTGATGGTGCTGAGCACTAAGGTGTGGGTTAGAGGCTCCCTTTGTGCAGCAGTTCTATCTTAAAGGGATTTTCAGCTCTCCATCTGACAGTGTGGGGTGCTGGGAATGCAGGAACAGGTTGGCACATGGCCTACCTCCTCCAGGCAAGTTCAATGGGGCTGTACCACATGTACCCAAAGGAGATCAGCACTGATCTATCAGAAGCTTTCTTTCTTCCCTTCTTCCCGTCACTTTCACCTTGGTTAATGTCATCCTTTTCCATCAAAAAGAGCCACCAGGTAGCTCTCTGGGAGAAGAGAACATGGCAAAGGTCATTATGAGAAACCATGAAGCTGTTGCAAGGGATTTATCCAAGAACAGGTCAAAGAAGAGAAGGACAGTTTTTTTCCTGCCTTCCTAAAAAGGTGAGGGATGGGGTCTATAGAGGAGCAGCACTGGCAAAGATTGGGCCATGAAGGCTGTTGTATTCTTTGCTGCCTTCTGTAAGGCTCTGGTAGTTCTGCATACTCAGGTCATGCTGTAATGCCAGCTCTCCAGTGCAGGCAGGGATTTTGTCCTTATCCAGTATCTTGAGACAGAAAGAAGTCCTAGCCCACCACCCAATTCCAGCATGCGTGCAGTCCTGGTGTGCCCAGGGCCTCTGAGTCTGTGGGTATTTGACTTTTGAGGAGCTTCTGCACACTTGGAGCAGCCTTGGACACGTGTCTTATTATACCACTCTGTTTATTATTTACAGTGTAAAGAATAACCGAGATCCATTCTGGTACCACAAGCTCCTTGTTGATGAGCAGGAGGTTCCTTCTTATCGTTCCCCATTCAAGAGAACAATGTCCCTCAAGGGGTTTCTTTGGTACAGAGAATGCATGTGAGGAACTCCAGGCAAACGCGTCTGCAACCCAGCTGATGTCATGGGGCTTGTCACTGCTGCAAAAGATTGATTTGGCTGGAGAAATGCAACCACCTCACTCCTGTGGGCTGCAAATGATTATACAGCCAAATGAGGCTATCAGATTGAAAGTATTTTCATATCCAGCCATATAATAGTAACAAAAAAGCCACATTGCAAAAGGGAACTTCAATATCATAAAGGTACGAAAGCCACAGAGAGAAGGACTCAGTCATTTTAAGGGGCAACATTTTTATTTGTGAAGCAGCTGAAATATTCTGCCATCAAAGTTTTCTGGTGTGGTTTATATTTATCATTATCAGAGTGCAAAGGTGGGTTCAAACTGCAGTCAATAAAGATTTTAAGATATTCTTTTATTTGCAAAACTGGGTTGACTATTTAAGGTTTCCCCTCATCCCTCAAATAAAAGTCTGAAGGAAGAATGGAAATTACAGCATCTTTGTTAAACTGGATGACCAGCTTAGGGCCAAAAGGTCGATTTTGATCTGTTGCTCCTAAAGTTTCTAAAGAATTAAAACGAATCAGAGCCCAATCTCTATTAACCCATTTTGATATCAAATTGTCTTGCTTGCTGAAAGCAGCATGTCTCTGCTAACATCAAAGCCCTCCCTGTGCAAGTGAAACAGCATGGATTGTATGGATAGCTCAAAGTCTGTGCCTACGTTTGGATAGATTTGTGCAGATATGCTACCGAAAGACATGTGAGCCAAGAGCTGCTGGTACACTGAATGAAACCCTTCATCCCCTATTTACCATAGCTTCAGGCAGCCCTGCAATACCTGTGTCCCTTGAGTCTGGGGGTTTATTTTGTTTGTTTGTTTGTTTGGGTTCTTTTTTACAAGTGATAAGTGTACAGAGGTGTCTGGTATTTCGTAAGTAAAACCAGCTGCACAGAGCAGGTATTGAATGAGGTATCCAGACACCCAAGGATATTTATGATGTGGAATTATGCAAATTATAAAATCCAGCATAAACAGCACTTACTAAAAAGTGTTCCATCAACATGAATGGGAAGACAGAGCCAAATTTGGATCATTTCCCTTAGCAGGAAGGGTGCCCAGTGGTATGTTGGCAATACCTGTGAGGAAGTGGAGAACATCACCAGGTTTCTGCATCTGTGGAGGGCATGTGAGTGTGGCCATATCCATTTGGATGTACTTGCACATTCCACAGAGTGGGTGCCTGCACTCACACAGCGTAACCTGGTAAACCTGGATGCAGGTGATAAGGGAGTCTAAGTTCTTGTGGGGTTTCCTCTAATTCCCCTATCATTAATTGATCACACTGGGAATTTCATGTGCATTCTTGAAAGGGTCCTTCTTGCAGGGGACCCTGAATTGGAGACCACCCCTTTCTCATCCCCATTCCTACACGGGAGGAAGTGGTTGTGAGTTCTCCCCTCTCATGATCAGCTTTCCCCCTTGGTGCCTGAGTTACCTGTGCTTGCTGGCTGCAGTTTCATCTTGCTAACCTCCCCATCGCTATCTGTGGGTGTGCAGAGTGCGACCAGAGCATGAAGTCTGATTCCCATCTCTTGCAACCTGCTGATTGCAGTGGGCCACTGCTCCCAGGTCCTGGTGCTGAAGTGGAAAAGCCTAGGAGATAGGAGTAGCACTGTGAGATCTCTCCTTTGGTTGTACTTCCTCCATGTTTGGTGACTGCATGACAGTGACTTTCTTAGCTGGAGCTTGTGTCAAGACCATGGAAATTTGTAACCACCCTTGAATACCTTTGCCCTAGGTTCTTCTTTTGATCCGTTCTTACTTTTTACCCTGGGGACACCCTGTGGCAATAAACATTAGCATTTTATTAGGGTCCACTCCCTGAATTGCTCCTTTTGGTGAGAGGGGACAGCCCTCTCTCTGCCCTACCAGTGCTCTTCTCCATGCTCATCCCGGGGACCCTTCTCAAGCTGCAACATTGCATTAATGCCCTGGGAGGAGGACAGCAAGGAGAACAAGACTGTCAAGTAGGATACACCTCTGAAAATATAACAAGTAATGTGCTGCCTGCGATGGTGAATTTGTTGGTTGCAGGATCACAAATTGCCTTAGCTCCTTGCAGGGAATTTGCAGCTTCCATCTACCCTGTCTTCTGCTCCTCCATTTTCACCAAGTTATCAACTTGCTTTCTACTGGTTTCTGTTGCTTGCCTGGAACTGGCTGGAACATCTCCCTTGGAATGTGGAGAGATGTTCTCTAAAATATCCCTCATTCACCTGTGCTTTGATTGTCTCAAAAGTGTCTTTTGAGTTCATTTGCTTGCTTGCATGAAATATTTTAATTAAAGCAACAAGACACAACTTATCTGTACTTATCCATGAGTGTAGCCCAGGTCATGTGTGGCTAAGTGATGCCAGGCTTTGTAGCTGGTGTCACACGAGGGAGCATGCATCCTTTGAACACAGCTAACCGTCATGACCCAAGGGTAGAGGAAGATAGTTCTTGTCTGGATTCAGGGATGGGACCTTCCTCCTGCCTGCAGAACAGATAAAGACTCATTACTTGCTGCCCCTGCTTGTCCATGGGTACCCACAAGCAGTTACTTAGGTATTGTGGGCTGATTTGGTGCCCTTCTTGTGTTACCTCAGTGCAGCTGAAAAGCTGCAATCCAGAATATGTAAGACCTAGTTGTAAGTCATGAGATATAAGAACAACCAGTGTGCTCCTACTACCATCACCAAGAAGGAAAATGTGTCTTTGAGTCCTGTGATCCTCATCATATGTAGTATGGTTGTAACAGAGAGGAAAGGGGTAGGGTAGAGAGATAGATGGGGGACTAGTGGGGAGTTGTAGTCCTAAAATCCCTTCTACTCCAGGAGAAGTACTGAAGGTAGAGTAGGTATATATTTGTGGACAGGTTTACCCAAGGTATATATTTGTGGACAGATTTACCCTCTTTCAATGTGTGACATTCAGCATTTACCTACTTCTCAATGCCTGGAGCACCACTAACTCTTTGAATTCACCACTCTCCCTGGTGGAAATGCAAGATAACAGCGTCTTCTCTATCTCTGAGGAACAAGTACACGAAGTGACGTGCTGCCAGACATCTCATGGTGTCTCCCAGTGCTAAGCAGACGTCAGAGCAGTCCTGAGCCCAGCCCTGTGCCTACCCAGATGGACAACCAAGCTTCAAAAACACACTGCGGTGATGAATGCTCCTGATACTGGGATGATGTTTGTCCCTCCAGACATGAGATGAAAACAATGGTGTCTTAAGCCTCCAGGCTTGAAAGTTGAAACACAGAGAAGCCCACTGACTTCAGGGACTAGAGTGTGGACGGATGAATGCACAAAAGAATTTGAAGGTCCAGCACAGGGGCAAAAGGTGGTCATATCTGAGCTAAGCAGTCCATGAGACATGTATAATGCAAGAGGGACAAATAGCAGCTGAGGGAAATCTGGGAGCCCATGACTCTGTCCAGACTAAAGAGTGGTAGCATGAGCTTTTGTTAAGTCCATCTTTAAAGGAGAACTAAATTGCTTCATTGAATGTGCTGACTATGGGTTCAATTCAGATGCCTAAGTTGGGTCTGGAATCATGTGAGATGCCCTGCAGAGTCCTGCCTGGATCTAGTTGCCACTACAGAAGGGCTGAGTTCTCTTGCAGGCCATAGCTCCAAATCCCATGTAGACACCTCTGAGTGTCCTATGTATGTGCAACTGGGCCTGGGTAGAGGAAAAACTCAACAAATCTCCCTATTTCTTCTTCCTTTGAGGTAGGCTGCCCATTTCCACAAAGGCTTAAGAATGGCACAGGGAAGAGATGAAATGTCTGCCTGCCCCCGTGACCAGCCTCCCACAGCAGCCACTGATACCTCCCTACCCTCTTTAGGAATGCTGCAACAGAGGGCAATAAAAAAGCATGGATGTCTTTTGAGCTCCCAAATGCTCTTCTTGGTTTGGCTTGAGTTGTGACAGAGTTAGTTGAAACCAGCTCTCTTGAAGAGCTGGAGTAACACTGCATTTACATGCCAACTGAAAGGAATTTGTTGGTTTATACAGGGAGGGGCAACCTCATTCACTGTCCCAAGGAGAAGCACTGATGTTGTCTCATAATTAACACTTTTATTTCTTTAATTTTCTCACTGGGAGACAACTTCCCAGCCAGGCAGGCTTGGCTTGTCCAAGGAGATCTTCTGCTGTTCTAAGTTGTACTTCAGCATACAGGTACCCCTTTCTGGACAGCCTTGCAGGGAAACAGAATCATAGAACACTCCAGAAGCTGGAGTTTCTGGCTCCCATCTCTGAGAGATGGCCCCAGGTGAACGCTCCCTGCCAGAGGCAGCAGCTGAGGCTCAGCCTGTGCTATCAGAGCTGAAAGAAACATCGTTTGAGTCAAATAGGCTGTTTCCCTGCCCTATCTTAACAGAGCACACTCAGGCGCCGGTCTTGCAAACACGTCATTTCACATTTCAGGCTTTTATTACGACTGTGCCTTGTCCCTGGCCAGGAGCCTCAAACCCCGAAGTAACTCGGATGGCTGATACCTGGGCAACACTCACCTCTCAGGGATGAGTCACTGGGACAACTTGTAATGGTTAATTTTTTGCTATTGCTGGCTTCAGCTCAGTCCCTGAAACAATTACATTTTCACTTAAACCTTCTGTTCTCACTCAAACCTCTGAACTCCGCCCAGCACAAAACAGCAAAGCTGCTGTTGCTCTTTAACTTTGCTTTCTCTTTCTTGCTGCATTGCTTTAGCTAATCTCCAGCCAAATTGTTGCGTGTCGGAGTCCTTTCCTCTCATTTACCTTGAGTACAGTCAGGAAATGTTTACAGCCTTATTGGCCCTTTAGGAGGGAAGAAGAGGAGAAGCCATGCTGATAAACCTCCCCTGAGCCAGTGCAACAGAAGTACTAGCATCTAGCCCATAGGACACCCACAATCCAATTAATTCCTATTCCTTGACTTGTCACTCCTTGACCTGTTGCTCCAGCACACTGTGAGCATCTCTGGCTGGAAGAAGCTGGCTTCTATACCAGCCTTGCTGAGATTCATAAGCTAAGTGGTCTTGTGAAGGGCTGTGTGATTCCTATTTGCTTTGTGTGCAAGACTTGTCCGGGTGATGTGGTCTCCCACCTTCCCTCCTTTTGAGGCTTGGCTTACTGGGAGGACAGAAGATAGCAAAGCAAGGAAGACCCTGCCCCTGAAGGTGAGAGGGCAGCAATCATTCTGCTTGACTTTAGCTCACTGACTTTAAAGCCTTGAGTCCCACAAATGAAACAGATAAAACCCAGGTCTCTTGGGTCTCTCTTGAACTGCACACCCAAGGGAAAAATTCTTGTTTTGTGTCTATAACCAAGGGGAGGATAACACAGGATGGAAGGTCTCTGGGACCACCCTTGGTGTCAGGAGATGAGAGCTGGTTTTGGGAGGGGTGGATCTTCCTGTTAGTGCTACAAGCACTAGTGTCTCTCCTGCGGTGTGCATTCCAGGTGCCTGGAAGTAAGGAGTGGCGACACAGAGCTTTCCCACGCCTGAGACCCTTTGCTGGTCTGGGCATGAGCCTTTGTGTGCCTTCAAAGTCAAACGAGCAGCAACACCCTGCCCCTGCAGGCAGGGAGAAGGTGTACGCTGAAGACACTGTTATGTGCCGATGGAGACGGCCTGTACACAGCATTTGCTCTTCAGTTGGTTAAGTGGCTCAGTATTTTCCCTTCCCATGACCTCTTCTCCACTCAGCCCCTTTATGCACCTCTTCCGTGTTTTGGTGTCTCTGAGATTAATTTGTCTTCCAGGTTTTGTCCTGCTCCTCGCTTTCATTAAGGCATTCTTCCTCCACTTCAGTGTTTTTCCCTCTACTCTTCTCCCCCCTCATCCTAGTAGGACCCCGTGAGCTGCATTTATACTTGTGGGTCACGGAGGTGGGAGGGGAGGACCAGCCCCTATAAAACAGGCTGTGAATCTGGGGGCAGCGGGGAGCGGGAACTCTTGCTCCTGGCTAATGTCCAGACATGTTTCTCTGAGGAGCTCTCATGAAATATTCCCAGCATTTTATCAAAGAGGTGATGCTGTCATGGGTTTGTTTATTATTTCCCTTCAGGGCTTGGTCTCTTCACAGCTTCTTCCTTTCATTTTTGAGGAGGAAACACTTGCAGTTCAGTCAGCCCCTGGGAGGAAAGTGAGCTACAAAGGGAACAGGGGTAATGAGAGACCTTTCCTGAGCCAAGGTAACACAGCTTTATGGTCACCTATGCCCTAAACATATGGGAACCGAGCTCAGCCCTCAAGGACACTGAGCTGGGAGCTGGTCACTGGAGGAAAGAGCAATGGCAGCAGATCAGGGACAAAGGCTGTGTGCTGTCCCATAGACCTGGGCTCTGTTCCTCCACATGTTCCTCTCTCTCCAAGGTCTCTGGCCCTGACCAGACTTCTACCATGCTCAAATCCCTCTCTCTGCAGGGGTCCTCACAGTCTCCTCATATCCCACTCAGTGCATCACTCAGCCTTTTCAGCTGAGCTTTGAGCAAATCTGTCTAAATCCTTCCCTTTCCTCTACTGCTGAATCCTGGATCAGTGGGGATTTCACCAGGCAGGGAGCACGAGGGCCTTCTTCATGGTGGAGGCAGATGAAGGGACAGAGGAAGGTGAGTTCCTGACTGCTGGTGCCTTTGTCCCATGCCATGGCATTGCCTGGGGCATCATGTGAGCCTGAGACCAGAGCTTCCTCACCCCATGACTTCAGGCTGTTTTTCCTTCACCCTCACTGAGCAGTGCTGTCACTTTACACCCTCACAGAGTTTTTGAAGGAGCTGCTGCACTTCTGCTATTATCTTTCTTTCCTAACACATTTCCCACATTCACTCAACCCTCAGGCCACCTTCTAACTCATTTATTCCCGCTGAAGATCTGTCTTCCCATCACCATCTCTGCAAGTATTGAGTGTGTATAAGCACAGCAGCAGGAGGCTCTCGGGGTCCTTTGAGAGGACTTGCAGGTTGGACAGCCTCTATTATTTTCTCCTGTGTCATCTCTTTTCCTTTCCTTACTCTCTTTCCCTTGTATGCATTTGGGAACATCATGAAGCACAACACTGAGAAACTCCACTTAAAAGACTGGAGAAAACCTGAACAAAGAAATGAATGAGAAGAGGGAACAGGGAGGAACTTCTTCCATGATGTACGCCCTTTCTAGTAGCTTTTGTATCCTATTTTCTTCCTTCCTGATACCACAAATTCCCTGTGTCGAAGGGAGCAGAGAGGTATCTCTGGGAGAAGGCATTTGGGTTGCAAATGAGCTCTTGGCTATACCGTGTATCAGCTGCTGAGCAGGTAGATAGGCAGATATTTCTCAGGATTTTTCCTATGAGGTTTTGTTTAGGTTCTTCAAAGGAAAACCAGGAAAATCTTCTAGTGTGATCTGTGCATGAACAAGCTGGAGGCTTGAAAACAAGCTTCTTGTCTGCCTTCAGTCCAGAGTTCACACAGTATCCTCATCTCATGTTTTTAGCAAATGAGTTCTCTGCAGGTAGGAAAACCTATGCACACAAGAAGGGATCTTTCCTGCAGGGAATAATTTATTCTTGGAGTCATAGAATGAGGAGATGATTATCCGCTTCTCTTTGGCTTCCTCTGGAGACCAGACCTATGTGATCGTGCTGTCTGAGTGTGCGAGGAGGTGAGTGTGGGCTCCCCTGCTACCTCTGAACCACTCAACCCATTACAGGCAAACATGGAACAGTGGCAGTTGCAATAGGAGTGAAGAATTCCTGGACAGAGGACTGAGATGGCGTTATTGACCCCACTGAGGGAGATATTACTGAACATGACATTTATTGGATGACAGAGACTCCACATGCATGCAACCCACGAGAAAACAGGTCACTGCCATGCACAGGAAAGCTCATTTTCAGTCAGAGACATTGGATCTCCTAAAGTGATGGAGAACTGGCAAGACCAAGTAATCACATCACACTTGTGTAAGTCTCCTACGATGGTATTGCAAAGCAGTCATCTGTGATAACAGGATCCTGGAGTTGTGAAAGATTTATATATGTATTGAATACCCAGTTGGTTTACAAAGCTTTTCCTGTTTAAAACTGAATTGGCAAAAAGTTGATTGGGCTTTTCAAAGAGGAAAGTCTGTTTTGGCTAAGCATGGTGGTCTTACATAGAGCTTGCATCTGGTTAGGCACAGTCCTGTCCATGTTCAACACTGGGTGCTGAAGCTCAGTTCTTGTTTATTTTACCCTATGTGGAAATACAGCTATTTAAAAAGAAAAAAGAAAGAAAAAAAAGATAAAAAGAAAAGAGAGTGGATAGTTATGGGGGTGGGGGAAAAGGAAAGCAAAGTTAATGATGACAGCTTCTTAGCAGCTCTGTAAATTAAAACTGCTGGCTGACTTCTATTCATTTTAATAGTTAAGGACTTTATTTTACTTTTAGCCTTGAAAGCAAGGGTCTGTGCTGACTAGCCTGCTCCCTGCTCTGCCCCAGAGCAGGAGGCAAACCCTCCTATCCCCAGCACCTTCTGGCTGTTTTGGGGCATCATTTTTCCCTTTGGGCAAACCAGGCCCAAACACTAAACCTTGAATCACTGCTCTAAGTCAGCTCATATCGTGTCTGTCATTCTGCAGTGTTACTCATTCCTGGGAAGGAGAAGGCAATCGCGTTGGTATTTCTGGTTTTGAAAGAAAATGCGTGCTGTTCCAGGAAATGGAGTTGACTTATGGAAGATGCTGTTGTAAGATGAAGGCATAGCATCGCGCCTGCCTGCCCACCATACAGTGCTGTTTGGTGGTGTGTCTTTGCACTTGGTGACCATAGAGCAGACTTATGTGTTTGTCAACCATCTTCATTATTTTCTCTCTCATGAGAAAACAAAAATGAGCAGTGAGGACAAGGATCAAAGCTTCAAGGCCCTGGAGGAACTGTGGGTGAATCACATGGATCCTGTCCAGATGTTAGGCAAACATGGCCATGTCATCAGGGTGCTGCAGAGATTATGCAGAGAAGGGGCAGCTCTCTGGGGAGGCTGAAGTGAAACAAAGCCCCAGAATAGAGAAGTAAAGTGATTTTCTTGCTGCTGCTTCCTCCTCTGAGCCCTGCTGCAATGCTAACTTGAGGGACTTGGAGCTGTGGCGTTGATGGGTCACTCTCCTGGGATTGCTGTCCAAAGCTTTTGAGTGCAGCTGGGCAGTGTAAACATTTAATTTAGTATTTAGGCTAATGCATGCTTAGTTTTAGAGCACTGCAGTCATAGAATCGTAGAACAGTTAGTGTTGGAAAGGACCTTAAGGACCTTAAGATCATCTATTTCCAACCCCCTGCCATGGACAGGGAATCCTTACCCTAGGCCATGTCTCCAAAGTATAAAAGCCATTAGTACAAACCGTATCAATTTCTCAGCCAGATTTATAGCAGAAAAAGACTTTTCTTGGGGAAGTGGTATGTGCTTATTCCACTCTTCTTTCCCTGTTACTGGATACCTCAGCCCATGCCCTGCAGAGCTGCAGCTCCAGAGTGTTTAGTCTTTCTGCCCTAGGTACAAAAGCTGTGGCCTCCTGCTCCACGGGTTTGAGCAACACCCTCAGGTGTGTCCCCCACTCACAGCTCAAGGGGTAATTTGGCCACAAGACATTCTTAGGTCTGTAACAAGACATATGTGGGAAAACATAGCGATGCCTATGGTTAGTTACTGGCTGACTGCTGTGGCTGTGCTTCCGTAAGGATGGGGAGCTCTGGTTTTACTGCATTATTTAAAGAATAATGCAGTCATCAGGCACAGTCAACACTGGTTTGCAAAGGGAGAGTCCTGTTTAACTAATTTGATATCTTTCTACAGTAAGTTCACCTGCATGGTAGATGAAGGGATGGTGTTGGATGTAGCTTTTTTCTGGACTTTGGTAGGGCTTTTGATACAGTCCCTCGGTTCTGGACATGCTGACCAGCTGTTGGGTCACTGGGCTCATGGTGCATGAGGAACTAGCTGAAGGGCAGACCTCAAAGTGTTTTAACGTATGGGGTTACATCTGGCTGGAAACCAGTCACCAGTGGTGTTCCTCATGGTTCAGTTCTAGGACTGTTGATACATATATCAATGATCTGAGTGTAGGATTTCAATACTCCAGGAGCAAGTTAGCTGATGATACCAAACTGGGAGGTGCTGTTGACTCTCTTGAGGGAAAACAGTCCTTGAGGAGGGATCTTGATAGATTGGAACATTTGACTATGATTGATGTGATGAAATGTAACAAGTCCTAATTCCAGATTCTGCATCTAAGACAGAGTAATGCTGGGCACAAGTAGGAACTGGAACAGGAGTGTCTGGAGAGCAGCCCTGAAGGAGGGGAACTGAGGATGCTAGTTGACACCAGGCTCAATGTGAGACAGCAGTGTGCCCTGGCAACCAAAGGGCAAACCCCATCCCGGGGTGCATACAACACAGTGTGACAGCTGATCAAAAAAATGGATTATTCCACTCTATTCAGCAATTGTGTGTCCTCACCTTGAATACTGTGTGGTTCTGGGCCTCACAATTTAAGAAGGATGTATAGATCCTCAATGGGTGGACCCTGTGTCCAGAGGAGGGCAACAAAGCCGGTGGAAGGGCTGGAAGATGTCTGCAAGGATGAATGGTTGAGGACTCTGGGTTTGTCTAGTTTGGAGAAAAGGCTGAGAGCGACCTCATTACTCTCCTTAGCTTCCTGAGGAAGGGAAGTAGAGAGGGAAGTGCTGAGCTCTTCTCTCTGGTATCCCCTGACAGAACATGTGGGAATAGTTCAAAGTTGCACCAAAGAAGGTTTAGACTGGACACCAGGAGGTGTTTCTTTGCAGGGAAGGTGTTCAAACACTAAATCAGGCTTCCCAGAGAGAGAGTATGTGCACCAAGCATGTCTGAGTTTAGGAGACTTTTGGAAATGCCTCTTAATGACACGCTTTAGCTTGGTCAGCCCTGAATTCATCAGGTACTGGGACTAGATGATCATAGTGGATCCCTTCCAACTGAATAGTCTATTTTATTTTTCTGGTGTAAGGTAGCAGCCATTACTTTGTTCTCCTCCCTCCTTCCCTTCTCTCTCTGTTTTTTCACCTCCTTAGCTGATCACTTTTCTTATTCTTTTCATTTGGGGCTGCACATGTTTCCCACTGGAACAGGTCAATCTGCCTCCCAAGCAACTTTGATCTATCAGGTGCTACAGTCCCAAGTCTTGCAGAAAATGAATGTGACTCACAGAGCCTGGACTAGAGACAGCTATGAGATGACCCACATTGTCTCTTCCAGCCTTGTCTGTGTCTGATGCAGCACTTCATATGCCCATTTCACATCAGTTATAGCTAATGTCAGACAAGAATCAAGACCTAGATAAAGAACAATGGGGCAGAAGATGAGAGTAAGACCCCAAGGATCAGCCTGACAAGTGGTGGTTTGAACACAGAGCAGCGGCAAAAGATGAGGGGCAGTGTGAGGCTTTCAGGGGCTGTCTTTGAAGAAATTCCCCCAGGAATTAGGAGCATAGGATAAAAGATAAATTGGCACATTTGAAAACCAACAGGCAATGGCACAGGCTACCTCAGTTACGAGGGCTAGGAGCCTTGTGGTGACCACTGATGCATTCCCACATGGGACTTGACCAGATGGAGGAAGTGATCACACATGCTGGTGACTGCAACAGCTCCCCATGACCTTAGTGTCTGATAGATCCTTCCAGCTCTGTGCTCAGTGCTTGGAAGGATGGCTGCCAAGGTCCTTGGAAGTGCAGCCAGAATGTGCAAAGGCTTTGCTGAAATCATATGGCACAATTCATTTACATTGACTTTTGCTCTTCCAGCCCTTCACACTTGCTGCTAGGGAATCTAGCTTGGAAAACTGAGGGCAACCCGATCTAGTTGAAAATGTTTCTGCTCATTGCAGGCGGTTGGACTAGACAACCTCTGAAGTCCCTGCCAACCCCTGAAGTCCCTGCCAACCCAATGGTTGGTAAGTTAGATGATTTCTTCAGCAGTTATTAACACTTTATAGTGCATCTCTGTTGACATTGGCTTGTGCTTCTAGTCTGATAGCGGATGTGAGATGTGATAAGAATCTTGATTTCCTGATTTTCCTTTCCCTCTCAGTAACCACTGGGCTATGGGCACGTGGACAGTAGCAACCAAGATATTACAGCTTAACAAATTGTGTGGAGTTGCACCATGTGGCCCTACTCTGTCCCATCTGTCAAGGCATCATTTGTCATCATCTCTTTGGAGATGAACTCTATTGAACTCATGATACCTACAAATGACCCACTATTCCTGGGTTAGGCAATGCTCTAATTCAAAAGGACGATAAAAGAGGAGCAATTGGTTTAATTTGTGAATGGTGTGAGACTGGAAACCTTCATTTTGTATCTTGATGCTGTTCAAATGGAGCCAGAGCTACTGCAGCTACTGTAGACTCACAGTACAGCTTTCCTGAGCGGCCTCAGAGGCTCTCCCCACTGTACTGCAGCATTGCACTGAGCTTTCCTAGCTAACACATCATTTTCAGATCCTCTGCATTATCTGCTGCCTGTGGTGTAGTCCATGCAGGTGGGTGAAGTACAGCCTATAACCGTTTAGTTTCCTGGGGCATTGTAGTACCAAGGGCAGGAGGGAGTGTTATTTCACCCACTGACATGGTCTTCTTGGAATGGCAATTAATTCAGCAAGAACTACGATGACAGCCAAACTAAAGAAAAGTAAACAGAGAATTTGTCTATGAAAGCAAAACAAACGGAAGAGTTGAATATGCTGGAAGAAGAGATGAGTAAGAGAAAACCACACTTTGTGCTGGTAATCCTGTGGCTGTCCTTCATGAACTCTCTTGCTGCACATCACACAGACCCAAGACCCTCTCCTCTGCCTGTCCTGTTGTGCTTTTCTTATGCAACTCTGCAGTCTTGAATTGTCCTTCATGGGAGCAAATGCACATTTCAATATTGATCTTCCTTTTGTAATCAAACTTAATGTGAAGTTCTGCTCAGACTCAAACCTCACTTCCTCTCCCCATGAATGATCTCTGTCATTAGTGGCTTGATTAGGAGTCAGACTTTTCCCTGTGAAATTACTTACGCTGTATTGCTATTGTACAGTGGAGTGGGACTCTTGTTCTCCTGCATGGACTCACACGTGTCCCATTTTGAGCTCTGGATTGAGACTGACAAGCAGTAGGTCAAGGATTATTTAGCTGAGGGAGACTGATCTCTAGCACATGTTTTAAGGGCTGCTGTTCTTCCTTCATATTCTACAAGTCATGAATAAGACTACTTCAGTTAGGAAGCTGCCAAGCTGTGCTATTCCCAGCTTCTTTGAGATAGATGTTACCTTAGATTACCTGCGGTCTCATACGCATTTTGTTGGCAATGGTGGCAACTTGGAGACCACTCACCTCTGTCCCCAGGCTGGTGTGGGAACTCTTGAGTGAATGAGCCTGAAATAAGTAATCATTTTCTGTCTCTGTTTTCAGCTAAAGCAGTTCACTGAACCCCTGTTTGGCCACACAGGAAGCTGGCAAATCTGATAGGAGGGCTGTACCACAGGATCTTTGGTCTGAAGAGGTATCTGGAGATCTGCCCTACTCTGAGTAGCTGGGCTATCCCAAATGCTTCATCAAGCTGGATGTTGTTTTATAGATAGTATCTGAATGGGGGCTATAGAGAGTAGTGATAGAACAAGGGGTAATGGGTTCAAACTTAAACAGGGGAAGTTTAAGTCTGTTATAAGGAAGAAGCTCTTTACTGTAAGGGTGGTGAGGCACTGGAATGGGTTGCCCAGGGAAGTTGTGAATGCTCCATCCCTGGCAGTGTTCAAGGCCAGGTTGAACATAGCCTTATGTGGCATGGCTTAATGGGAGGTGTCCCTGCCCATGGCAGGGGGGTTAGAACTGGATGATCTTGAGGTCCTTTCCAATCTAGCTGTTCTATGATTCTATACCTGTGTCCTGAAAAGCAATAAGAAAGGAGATAACTGGTGACTATACCCAGGGCAGGTCCTCTCAGCTCCAAAGCTTTTCCTCATGTCCATCCTGAACCTCATAAATAAACCTCCAGTTTATTGTCCCTTCTTACATCACCTGAGCTTGATGAGAAGAGATGGGCTGCACTATCCCTGTAGTGACCCTTCAACCAGCCGTTGTCTGCTATTACATCTCCTCTTCACCAAACTAAGATTTCCCAGCATCATCCGTCTCTGCTTCTGAGACGTGTGCTTTGCCTCCTGATCTTGGTAGGCCTCTCCACTCCTCCAGTTTCATTGAAATCCCCCTTGAACCAGGGGCCCAACAATGAAGACAGTAACTCCCTCAGTCTGCTTGCCACAACTGTTCTAATGCAGCCCAGCATGTGGTTTACCCAGTTTGCAATGAGAGCACTTCTTTGGCTCATAATCAGTCTGTCATTAATAATATGGTAAGATATCATAGTAGGGCAGGAATATCCTTCACCAGTAACTGCACTGATGGTGGACTCTTCCCCACAGACTCCACAGCGCGGTGACCCCGGTGCTCAGTTTGCCCACACAACCACAGCTCATGCCAGAGGATTATTTTCCATCCTCCTGTGAATAAAAAGCATACTAAGGAGCAGTGTGGGAATGATGCCTGTATTGCTTGTGGTCTGTAAGGATCTCATCAGATATTGCTGAGGATGTTAGCTCTGATACCCTGGGAAAATTCCAGCACAGATAATTGCCTCCCGCCTAATTCAATTCACATCTAATAGAGTGGCAACACTCAGGTGAATGCCCACAGGGTAGATGAGCAGTGGGAATCAAGAGTACACAGAAAGAAGATTAAGAAGCATAGATGGAAATCCATTGAGAATTAATGCTTGAGGAAAAGCCCCCCTCCCCTGCCCCAGGAAATCCTGAGCCAGTTTCCTGCTTCAAGCTGCTCCAGCCTGAACGGGTGGAAAGAAACCTTGGGTTTTGCTTCTTCTAGAAGGGTGGTGTCATGAAGGATTATATAGTGGATGGTGCCATCAACGATGCCACAATTTGTTCTGCAAAATCCTTCACAAACCTCATGAAGAAGTTCTCTGTGTTCTCCCCTGATCTTGTTGGCAGGTGTTACATGGACCATGGACTTTTGTTTCCATGTGCTTGCTGTTCCTTCTAGGGAAAAATGAAGTTCAGCAATAATGTGAGCATACAGCTCTTTTGTTATGGGGTTATTGGTGCAAACTGAGTACAAAGCTGATGCCATTTACATCCTCTGTCCATCTGAAAGTATCCAAACATGTTATCTGCAAAGGAAAATGGAAATACTGCTAGGATAGAGGGAGACAGGCATGTCAGAGGGACAAAAAGATCTGTCATGTCTTAGATACGGCTAAGCTGACACTTGCTCCTGGAGTGCAAATTCCTGTACAATCCTTCCTCCCCACACATTAAGCGAACTGAAATGGGTTGGTTTTCCTGAAGATTTCTCTTGCAGTGCAGGAGGCAAATTCCCTGCCCTGGCAGGGCCTTGTGCTCTCTGCTCTGCATTCTTTGAGATTACATCTACTATTCTTATTGTTTTTCTTAACACATTTGCAGCCTTGCTGGGCTCCGGTTCCTCTGTGCCAGCAGCTGCACGTGTATTTAGTGAAAGATTTGTCAGAGATCCTAAAGCCCCACGTAGGACAAGGCAGGACAAGAGAACAATGGTAGCTGCTCCATACTGGGTTCCCATGTTTGCTCTTAGCCACTCTGCGTGCTGCACAGGGACACAGATAGATGCAGTTTACCTCCTCTAACCGTTGGTGTGAAGAATTGTACCACTACAATTTCTCTCCTGGATAAAAAGATGGAGATCTCCTCAGCGGTCTTGCAGTGCCATCATCCTCCTGTTTTGTCCTCTGGGAGGCACCTGGCTCCCTGTTGGCCATTCCTTTCCCCTATTGACAGAACACCATCTCCTTTCCATAACCGTGTCTAAGCTGTGCCTTGGGACTATTCCCAATCTTACATCTTTCAGTCAGATACTCAATGTCTGAGCAACACCACACTGCAAAACAGCCCTTCAGATAAGCTCCCAAGCAGAGCTGCTTCCTTTCCCCCCGTGCAGCCCTGGGGTTCCCTCTCCCAGCTTTCTGTTAGCATTAAGAGAATAGCTGCTTGTGAGTATCAGCTAGTGACCCTGAGCCAGGAAACCTCTTCAGGAAAGTTACCCCAGAGCCTTCAACTCTTCTTTTGGTCCAATAATGGACCTGCCACAGTCTGTGCAAGTACAGGAGAGAGAAACTAAGAATAGGACCCAACTAGATTTTTCCATTTCAATCCAAATTTAATCAATTACTCATCCAACTGTGCTTTCCTTGTTATACACCTAAGGGATAGTCTCACTTAAGACATTTCTGAGGCAGAGTCTTATTTGGAGGGTGTGTTATAATTCAGCTAGCAAGCTGAGGCAGCTCTTGCTGGCAAGCTGGAGGTACTGAAAGGATCTTGGCTTCAGTAGATGAAGATAATTGGGGGGATTGAATGAAGGAGAAAGAAGAGAGGGGAGAGAGCTGATTTCATCCAGTTATGCATACAGAATGTTAAGTAATCACATAACTTGGTAGTAATGATTCATGTTGGTGATGCCTTGTTAAAACTCTGGGCTAGCTGAGTCTTGCATCCATGCTCTAGGCTGAAATGGGGACAAAAGCATCTGTGGCTTTGAGGGCTTGTTAAATATTGCATAAGGGACTCACAGTCCTTTTCTAGTGGAAGCAGGGGCTCACTCTGGAGTGATCAGTGTGCTGGGCTGGGGCTCTCCAAAGAGCAGGAACAGCCTGCTGGTGGTGGAAGGTACCTCTGAAATAAGGACAGACCTCATCCAGGCTGTGGAAAACAGTGGGGCTTTGTCAGCAGGCTGCTCTTGGGAAACTGTGTTCTTGCCAGCTGTAACCTTGACAGAGAGCACATAACCAATCCTCATGCCTTCCTTCCAGTGACATTGACTAGACAGCCATTTTCTTTGGAATCAAAGGCATTTTGGATCAGTAGGTGTTGGCCTGTTTTCCAGGATTTCTCTGTTTTAATTCTGGCTTTGATTTTATGTAGATTTTCTTCATCCTCCCTCTTGGAAACCAGCTCAGGCTCCTGGTTCAAACCAGATTCCAGCTCCTGGAAACAATGTTCTGTGGTGTGATACTGTGGATCCATAGTGGAGAGCAAAAGGAGAAGACAGAGCTTTCTCCTTCTTTGTGTCAAAGTCAGCCCAGCCAGCCCAGCAGAATGGATCCTGTGTTGCATGCATGTTGCGTTATTGGTGAAAAGCTTAAGCATTGTGTACTCAGCTTTGAATGCATAGAAAGCCAAACCCTGGACAGCCTGGGGCATAGGAAGGTGTAGGAAATCGGAATCACCAGTTCATTCCTGGAATGGTGATGTCATAAGAGTTCTATAACATATTTGAGTTTCCAAATATTGAGTGACTTCAGTGTAGCCCCATGTGATGAGGAATTAATTTCTTAGTTTCACTTGCAGGAAGGCCACTGAGTTATTCTTTCCGTGATGGAGGTGTGCTCACATCCCAAGGGATTAATGTGGGACCCTGCAAGAAGTCCCAGCAAAAAAGACAGGGACTGCAGAAATGGTGGAGATGGGCTGTGCTTCCACAATCCTCAATACCAGGTCTGCACGCTGCTGGGTCATGTCACAACACAGATTTGAAACAAAACAGGTCTGAGTCTTAAATAAACTTAAATTCAGTCAGCCAGGATGCATAGTACAGACCTGAGGCAGCGGGTGTGCTTCTGTGTGTGCCTGACCCAGCACATGCTCTGCCAAAGACAGGGTTAGTGTGTCCCTGCCAACATCAGCCAAGCCAAATGTGAGCTGCTGCCACCTTGTCCTCTCTGTCCCTGCCAGCCTGGCCACATGTCCTGAGCCTATTGCCCTCTTCGTTGCTGTGTGAGTGATTGTTAGATAGGTCTGCTCCCTGAACTGCCTTGCTAGGGGAGCACAAGAGCATTGGCATGATGGTGCAAGGCAGAAGAAGGAGAAGGAAGGAGAAGGACAAACATATAGGGAGCAGATAATATGGAAGAATGAAGTGGTGATCCTGGCTTAACTCCCACGGTGTTATACTTTATGAGCTCAATGAAGTCAGATGACATCTGATTTGAGCTAAAAACAGCATCATACAGACCGTGCTGGGTCTGATCGAGAACAAAGCGTGTCAAGTTAGAAGTAAGCATTGGAATTAGCTTCTGTTTTCTGGTACTAAGAGCCCTCTTGAATCCTTGGATACATATGGAGAGGGAAATAGCTTTCTACTTACCCACCTCCACCCTCAAGGACAATTCAGCTCTAATAGGCCAGTATGGCAGGCAGTATCTGTTCCTTGGTACAGACAAAAGGCAGGTCAAGACCTGTGCTCCCACAGCTATTTTCTGCTTGGTTCATAAATAGCAGGCCTTGATGGAAGCAAACCTGTGCGAAACACAAAAGCTATTCCCTTAGCAACGATGGTATAAAAAGAGATGTGTTTGGGGCAGAGTAGCTGGAACAATTGTAGCGTAACGCTGTGTATCCTGGCTCACCTGTGCACTGCTTTCAGAGCAACAGAGCCTTGTTGCTGTCTCTAACCCTGCCACATGACGTTATCGCTGCAATAGGATTGTCGTAGGGACTGAGAGACATACGATCAGGCAGCAGAGCCTTTCCAAGGTCACTTTTGGCAGGGTACTTATGCTGTCTGTAAGACCATGACCAAGACTCTTACTTCTTTATGTTCAGATCTCTTTGCTAAAACATTTAGGACCTGTTGTTGCCTCTTTCTGTGCCTACATACGGTGCTGGCATAACTAGGTCTTGTTACAGTTATATGTCCCCAGAGATTGTATGAGGCAAAACACTATTTGAGTGCCTTCTGAATCTGTGGGTTTAATAACTTTGGACCACCTGATAAGAGCAACGTTGTAGGGCCTCAGGGCCAATGCAATGCACACGCTCCTCAGATGGGGTTCAGCTTGCAGGCTCATGCTTTAGGTGTCATTGGTAATGCCCTACAGGACCTGAAAACTCCTTATGTCACTCTCAGACCTGACACAGGAACTGCAGCAAGCCCTTATCAGCAGCTTAGCATAGCATTTAGAAAGGAGCACTCAGCAGATTTGAGCCCTGTCTCAACAGCTCTGCTCAGGTTCCCATCTCTGTTACTGTGGTGCTCCAAAATTAAGCACCTATCTTGATCTTCAGCCAGAAAACTGACAGGGAAGTCCAGATCCCATTGCTGGGGTGTGCGGCGTCCATGCTTTATCCTGTTTGGTCTTGGGATGTCAGATAGGAAGAGTGTGTAAGTCTTTTCAAAGCCCCAGCTTTATCTTTGCTTTCAAGCCTGTTTGCATCCTCTTTTGCCTCTGCACATGGAGACGCATGTGAGAATTTCTCAAGACTGATGTCATGCTCTTTTCTAAGGATGCAGCTGTATTCAGACTACTCCTTAAAGTGCAGCTGCGTCCATAATTAACAGATCGTAAAGCAGTGGTGCTTCATGCCAGTGTTTTCTGAGCCTATTGCCCACTTGTATTACACTGAGCTCCTGTGCCTGAGTCAGGCAGATGAGGAGGAAGAAGAGAAGCAGCATTTCTGTGTTCTTGGTCTCATTGGTGACAAGTCCTCAGAAGTTTCTCCCTGGCCCCATGACCTGAGATGTGCCTCACAGCACAAACTCATCTACTGGACTATTGGTTCTGCAGTATTGGCCACTCAACGGCCTGTCTTTGGTTGGCTGGTCGGCACGGATCCTGTTTCTGATCTGCCCTGCAAGAGAGTCATGATGATAATTTCTGACATCCTGTCCTTGGCCACAGCTCCTGAAGTGCTGTCATCTCATGAGGCAGTGTGTGACTGCTCCACTGAAGCCCATTTTTACCTCCAGTGAACATTTCCTTTTGCAAGAGAAAAGGGATAAGACACCAACTCCCTTTGCCCAGTACATGTAATTTGTTTCTCATAACTGCCTACGACCACAGGCTGGAGGGGGAAGCTGAACCCCCTTCATGGTGTTTTTCCTCATTTGCCTTTACTCTATATGCTTCTACTGTTTGGTTACATGACCATAGGGGATGGACCTGTATGGAATCTGTCGTTCCACAGAGGGGGCTCAGGGACTTTCTCCAGAAGCTATAGAAATACTGATATATTCTGCTTTTCAGAGAACTTGCTCAGAGCTCCCCACTGCTTGCTGCAGACATCCAGGTACATGAGTTGTCATGGGCACCAAAGTCCCAGGGAAGATATGTGTTTTCCATTCATGAAGAAGTGTTGAAACACTTTTTTGAAGTGAAACTGAATCTCTCTCTAGGTCCAAAAGACATTGCTTTCTATTTTCCTCAGTTTGATTAATGAAATGAAAGAGTAGAAAGATCAGCCTTTCCACTAGTTGCATTACTGAATTGTTCTTAACCAGACCCAAGAGACTTCAGATAGCTGAGCATTGTCAACAAGTCTTCCTTGAGATCATGACTTTGAGACGGTCCTGTCATAGAGAGGAGGAACATTCTCTCACCAAGACCCTTCCTGGCACTACATCCCATCTTGCAGCCCCCAAATCTGCCTTATTGCCCTTCCAAGAGGCAGCACCAGTGTGACCAAGTTTATTTTGTGTCACCTTCACACTAAAGATTTCAACTTAAACGGTGAATGTAATTTTGTCTTTCCTCAAACTGAGGTATAAGTACTTGAAAGACCTCATTAAGACAACACAGAGATATGGATCGCAGTTGTATTGCTCCATCTTTTACTCTATGTTCATGCAATAGTTCAAATATAAAGATGACAAAAACTGCCTTGAAAAAAGTCGTGCTATGGAGGACTTTTTGGCCTAATAGGGAACTACCCTAGTCTTTTAATAATCTTACAGTCCCTGTATCTGCCTTTCTTCTTTCATATTTGTTTATATTTTCATTCTGCACCCACCTAATTATCATTTCCATACATTTCATACCACTAGCACTGGAATTTCCCATGTCTTATCTGTATGATATTATTTTTTTCAATTTACTCATTATACTGCATAATTAAGCTGTTAAGTAAAATTCTTTTAATCTGTTTCCATAAAAACTAATGTTTCTGGGACAGGCTCATTAAAATCTTGTGGTTTCCCAGATGATACCTTGAGGTCTAAAAGACACACAAGCCCTGTCTGTTTATTAGTATAGAACTCCTATCAGCTGTATTTATAATATCCCAGGTCTGAATATGTGAGGAAAACGTGTTAGAGACAGTGTTGGGGGGAATTTTGTTTGCATCTATGCCACTGATAAGTATGTTAAGAAACTTTTTATTGCCTCATATTCTCATTGTAAAACCTGATTTCATATAAACAAACACTTTGCAAAGGACCTCAAGATGTCTGTAGCTTGCTGAAACCAGACACATTTTGGTTGTGGTAGCAGAGTGAGAGCCTATGTGTGAAAATACATTTACTATCATACATTACCCTGGAGAGAGATCCATGCCAGAATGGTTTTGTCTTCACAACCACTGTGTATTTTAGCGAAGGAGAAACTGGTTCACATCCTTTTGGGCTGAGTAGGTGTCACGGTTTAACCCCAGTGCTCAGCCAACACCACACAGTCACTCGCTCACTCCAGCCCCCCAGCACTGACGGGATGTAGAGGAGAACTGGAAACAAGTAAAAATCATGGGTTGAGGTAAGAACAGTTAAATAATAGATATAAATTAAAATGTAATAGCAGTAGTAATACTAATGCTAACTAATACTAATAAACACTAATGAAAAGGAGAGGAAGAAGGTGAGGGATAGGAAGAGGGACTGAGGGAGGGAGATGGAGGAATAAACCCTAAGAAATACAAGTGATGCACATACAGTGCAGTTGCTCAACACCCACTGCCTGATGCTCAACTTACCCTGAGCAGCAATTGGTGGCTCCTGGCCAGCTCTCCCCACTTTATATATTAAGCATGATGTTCTATGAAATACCCCTTTGGATAGTTCACGTCAGCAGCCCTGTCTATGCTCATGTCCGGCTTCTTGTACCCCTCCTCACTGTCAGACCATGAGAATGAAAAGTCCTTGATTTAGGATAAGCATTACCTCACAACAACTGAAACATCAGGGTGTTATCACCATTATTCTCACACTAAAGTCAAAAACACAGCACTGTGCTAGCTTCTAAGAAAAAAACAAAACCCTATCCCAGCTGAAACCAGGACAGTAGGCAGCAGTTTGATTGTCCCTTGCAAGGTTGCTCATCTTTTTCTGCTCAGAACTTCTGCCTGGTTCTTTCCAATTTGCCCAGCTGAGGACAAACAATGCCAAAGCCATTTCTCTTGTTGCATACACAGCTCTCTATATTGGCCAGCAAATCTACCACTAATTTCTGACCCCCAGGTACCAGTACAACCAGGTGGGAGGCTGCTGTGTGAGCATCTCCATTCCTTACGGGGCTGCTCCTATTGCTCTGGATCCTGGATGCCAGCATGGCACCTCAACACCCATCTGCTTCCAGGACCTGAGCTGGTGTCTCCACACAGTGCCTTGCTGTGAGCTGTATCAGCTCATTCTGAGCTACCACAGATGTCTCCACACTGAGCCCTGTGGTGTTTCGCTTGGACCTTTTCCCCTGACTTTCATTGTTTGCTATTTCTGGGTATTTGCCTGATGTTTGCTGTAATATTTGCACATCCCACAGTATTACAACTTGTCAAGCAGTTGTTCTGCCTCAGGATTTAACCCTGCATTCGGCAATGGATGCATTTCTTCATCAACGTGTGAGACAATACAATGAAGACCATGTCTTTTTCAGCCCTTAAAAAATAACAGGCCAACACACAACAGCGTTTGCTTTCTGAAAGCGACTGTTGACTGGAAAATCTGCCTCGACCAATTCTGGCTTTGTGCAAATGTGCTTTTAGTGCTGTCTGACACACTCATCTGGGAATAGCTTCATTTTATGATGCTTATCACACGATGAATAATGTTGGATTGGAAAGTATTGGGAAAGATGAGCATCATTTGGAAAGCTGGGATCATGTCTTGGTGCTGCAGGGCATGGCTTTCCAGGCTCTTCCTTATGCAGTGCGACATCTTTCACAACAAAGGGGTGGAAAGAGGAGGCTGAAGCTGGCATTGATAGGCACACAACACCTGGGATCATTAGGAATGACGTGTGCTTTGCACACAAGGGAAAAATCCAACAGAAATTAGTGATATCAATGGAGTGAGGTCACTCATCTCAGAGGTGGGATGCCAAAAATCATAATGAGGGCTCAGTCAGTTACAGATCACTACCTTAAGAAAACATGGTAAATAAGGTTGCCTGGATCTTCAAATACCTCTGGTACAAAAACAGCCTCTGCATCTGAGTAATGGTGCAAAGTTATACCTGAACGCAAACACTTCCCATCATGAGGACAATTTCTAGTTACAACTTAGACTTTTGTCTTGGGCCTATTCATAGCACATTCAGTTTTGTTTCTTTTTTAGTTATTTGGCTGCATCTGACCATTTCCAAGCTGGGTCTTACTCAGCCATGACTTACCATTTTCATGATAAGATCTTCTTTCCTGCCAGTGGGACTTGGTCAGCAATCGATGGGATGGGAAGAGAGGGTGGGAAAGTGATAAAGTCATGTTTTCAAGAACAAAAGCAATCAAAGGAAGAAATTAATCTCTTTACTCATCACACATTTCCTGTTCTCAAGTATCATGCCATCTGTTTTAGGGAGACTTCCTATGCCAGAAGTACCCAGATGAGACTAGTGCATAGCTGGAAGGAAGGAATAGGTGAGTAAAGGACTGAATGAATCCTTGTTCTCCAATATCATCCAGATCAGCCCAGCATCTGCCATCCATGGATGCCTCATCTTCAGGCTCGCTTGGACTGGCTCCCTTTTTGCGCACAAAATAAAAGGCTTTTAAAGGTAGTTTATAAATTCCATTTCTCTTCATTGCTTCCTTCACAAATTCCAGCATGCTGCAAAAAGAATCACTTGTGCTTCACAGGGCTTGGGGCTTTCATCACCAACCCTGAGCTTCACCTGTATGGAAAGGGGAGTCTTTTTTTTTTTGTACAAAGCAGCAAGCAAGAAAGCCATTTAGAAGATGCAGAGACTTTCAGGAACATTGAGTCAAGTTGCAGAGATGGGGTCAGGCCAGTTTTCCAAGACCCAAATTGCCTGAGCGAGCACTTAGAAGTGGTCCCTGAAATGCTGAATTTCTATTCCTTTTTGAGGGTCTTAACTGCTGCCATGAAGCAAAATGTGTAGACATTAACATTATATTAAAAGACTTTCTCTTCTCTTATACATTCATCGTCTATTGACATCAGCCCATGGCAGCACTAGCTTTATCTTAATGGACCAGTTAAAAGTGGTAAACTGGTCTGCCTCAGCTATCAGCCTGGAACTCTCTCAGCAAACAAAGTCTGCTGATGCCAGATGCCAACTGTGTCACATATTGAAGCAACTCACTGAAGAAGAGGTTGAAATATGAATGTCTAAAAAGGTCTATGTCTAATAAGGACTTACTTTTCATATCATACCTTGTGGGTTCGATAGTTGGTATTGTCTTGATTGCTTGAAGATGACATTGCTGATCATTCATGCCAGAACAGAAACCTTGTTGAACATGCTAATGTGCATGCAAATCTATCTTCATTCCACAATGCCTGAAAAGCAGCTGGATTCCCTGGCAATTATTTCAATTGAAAAGGTAATTACTGGCTGGGGTGCAAAAAATTCAGCAGCGTTAATGCCACAGTTGCCATAAATGGTGTAGGATCAAAGGTAAAATGAAATCTCCCTTGCACTCCTTTAAACATCTTGATCTCTTGAAAAACAAAATTGTATGATTTGGTAATATTCAGTAATTTGTGTGTATTTTCACAAGTGTGTTAAATACCATATTTCTTAGGAACAGAAGAGAACATTTAAGCAGTAGTTTTACATTATTTCTTTCATATTATTTCCATCCTTCAACTTCGCCTTGGTTCACAAGTCCTCTGCCAACAGGAGCTCTTCCCTCAGTGGATTGACCTCTCTGGAAACTATCCCCTTAGGGGTGTTTTCTGGGTGGGGACAGGAGAAAGGGCAAGGCAGATGCCTTGAAGCCAATGGTGGCACCATGCTGTCGGAGACCCCCTTTACCCCATTCCTATTGCAACTCCACATGAGCCTGCATGAGCTCCATTTTGGAGTGTGGTTCCCCCTCGCCATGCTGCTCGTGCTCCATTAGTAACAGCAGCATCACTTTTGAAGTGTGCACATGGCTGTGCATGGAGGAAACCTCATGGGGAAATTGACACTTGCCAATTAGCACCTTGTTGCAGCCACACTGCTCTTCCATGCACACACTGACTTCCTCAGTTACAGACCCTTGGGACTGTGAGCTCTCATGTAGGCAGCATTTGAACCACAGTCATAAAGCACTGTGGTGGACGCAGCAGAGGGGATGCCTTGTGTGCTGTTGGAAAGATACTGATCAGGAGTGGAAATCAGAATTATACTGACCTCCTACCACAGCCTGCCTCTCTTATTAAATTGTGCAATCACAGCTGAAAAAATGACTGTCTAAAGGTTTTTCAGCCTGCAGCCAGCAAGCAAACAGTGGGACTCCTGCTGCTCTCACCCTTTGGGGCAGGCATACTAATCGCTGCATGTTGTTGCTAGGCTTGCTGTTTTATGTTTCCTTGCCTGGTCAACCAGACTGGCAGGTTTTGCCAGCATTGGTTCAGAAAATGGGTGGGTTTGAGTGTTCTTCCATTGATCTTTTTATGTATTGTTGTTGACTTCACGGTTGAAATGTCTCAGCAAGTTGTCCTCCTGTGTTGCAGGTGAAGGGAGGTAAGATCTTTGCTCTTTTGCTCCCACAGAAGCTGTCCATTGGCTCTGGGGACACTGTTAGACTTGTTCTCTCCTGCTGATGGTGTTAGAGCTGTTGGGAGTGTACAGGGTCCTGCAGACACAGATAGCCCCGTGTTAGTGTAGCATTAGCCTAATGAGGCTTAAGAGTAAGGACTGTCTTCTAGCAGAAGGAGAGTCAGATTATGGTTATAAATGGCTATTATGGGCATGACATTCTCTCCATTCTGGTTCTGGAGCTGTGTCCTGGTTACATGGGGACAGTAGTGCTGACTGCCACCAGCCTGGTAACCCTCTGGCCCCAGCTGAGTACCCAAGCCATGAAAGGACCCTGTGTACAGGGCTTCAATTTGACATGGTTAGGGTTGGAAACGACCTTAACATCATCCAGTTCCAACCCCCCTGCCATGGGCAGGGACACCTCGCACTAAACCGTATCACCCAAGGCTCTGTCCAACCTGTCCTTGAACACTGCCAGGGATGGAGCATTCACAGCTTCCCTGGGCAACCCATTCCAGTGCCTCACCACCCTCACAGGA
>JAOEHY010014106.1:2999-17915 GCA_025447955.1 Psilopsiagon aurifrons | reverse complement strand
GAGGGACCCTGGGCTCTGAGAACTCTGCCCCCAGGTAGGTTTTACTGCAGCGGGGCAAGGGATGCTGAGCAGAGCCTGCTCCCAAGGGGAGCCCTAATGAACAGCCCATGAGCCTGATAGATCTGCGGTGAAACGCCTGTGAGCATCTCCAGGGGTCAGAGGGCTAATGCTTCCATTAATAGCCTCTAATAATTAATATGCTGCATCTACAATGAAAGATCATTACAAAAAGATTTGCTCTGACTACAGCAGCTCCTTCCCGAGCAGGGAGCGAGCAGCAATCCCGCAGGGTCGGCGGCTGTCAAACACAACCATAGCTGCAGACTTATGTCGACGTTTCCACAGCTCCAACAGGCGCCGGGAGACCCGCGGTAATGAACTGACACCGGCAGCGCGGCGAGGAGGGACCGGCACGGCACAGCCTCCCCTGGGGCAGGAACAGGCGCTGATGGGTGCTGATGGGCGCTGATGGGAGATGCTGGATGCTTATGGATGCTGATGGGCAATGCTGGATGCTTGTGGGTGCTGATGGATGATGCTGGGTGATGCTGGTCCCGGAGCAAGCCAAGCAGCAGCACCCTCCCCCTCGGCTTTTTCCAGTCCCCTGTGGGAATCACAGCTGGACCCTCCACGGGAGACTGAGGTTATTCCCTATGGATCAATGGTGATTCAGTGCCCACAGCAACGCCAACCCCAGCTCTGACTCCAGCTGACTGTCCCCACTGTGCTGGCCATTGCCACCAAACTGGAGGCACCAGTGGCTTTGCAGCCCCCCAGCATCACTGGCCTCTGCTCTCCTCCATGGGAGGAAGCACACAGCCACAGCAGGAGTGTTTCCACAACCTGAGACCAGAAGTACCAGGGAAATTCACAGTTTTCCAAAGGCATTGGCCTGAAACGCAGTTGATACACAAACCCCTTGTCATTTGATGTGAGTGATGAAAGGCTCTTGAAGCACATCTTTTGCAGACATAATGTTTCAATTTGCAAGTTTAATTTTTTCTGGGGTTTTTTTTTTTCAAAGGGTGTTGACATTTCTGTGTTTATTCTTTAAAGAAAGAACAAACTTTTATAGACCTTCTGCAAAACCTTGTGAAAATACAGTCTCTGCTTGTGCCAGACAACTGGTGCCTGCTGACTCAATTGCTTTTATATATGACAAGGCTTGGAAAAAGTGATTGCCATTGCCTAACTC
Source organism: Psilopsiagon aurifrons (assembly GCA_025447955.1). Classification (NCBI taxonomy): domain Eukaryota; kingdom Metazoa; phylum Chordata; class Aves; order Psittaciformes; family Psittacidae; genus Psilopsiagon; species Psilopsiagon aurifrons. Next base: position 16,720 of record JAOEHY010014106.1, on the reverse strand, counting down.
TGAGCAGATTGGAGTGCAGGACTCATCAATCAGAGGTGCCACGTTGGGCTTGCAGAACACAGCACCCCGGGGCCAGGATCATCACACTGGTGTTCTCCTAAATCTTCCCCTCAGCCACTGCCTCCTGGCTGTTGCTGAGCACCTTGAGCAGCAGTGTTATGGGATAACGCAGCAAATCCAAGTGCTGTGCATCGGATGCCGCTCCTGGCCCTGCTGCTTGTCAGGCAGAGTGATTGCTCACACGCTTCCATAGGAAGAAACTGTCTCCAATTCAATAAATGTGTAAAGCAGCATCTAACAGCCCTGGAACAAACTGGTGAACTACATGGTCCGTGGAGCTGATCTCATCTGCTGCTCCTGATGACGCAGCCCTTTGCATCCATATTGGAACATGCCACTCACTTGGCACCTGCAGGCACATTCCCACAGCCCACTCTGGCATTCCCACATCCCAGGCTCCTGTCAGTGATCTCCTTTCCCCTGGACAGGGGAAAGGCTGGGCTCGGAGGCTCACACAGGGGCTGGTGCTGGCAGAGGGGGGGTCTCAGCCATGCCTCAATGTGATGGGAGCACTGTCAGGAGGGGACAGCCCAGCGCTGTGCTCAGGTGCAGGGTGCTGTTGTTTGAAAGTCCTGTGGTACATGTACTTAAGCAGGGTCATTGATCTGAGCATGTATGTGGTGCAGCATTGGAGCCAATCAATCTGTGCATTATTAACGTGCTGTGCTTATACCTAGTGATTACTCACCAATAAGTGGCCTTCACGGGGGCCAGAGTTCAGACTGCTCTGCTCTGATAGATGGCTTTTAGAAGTTCTGGATTTGAGTCATTGGTGTTTCACTCCATGGGTCCTGCGAGTTATTGGTCCTTCGCTTTCTGCTGCTCCGCTGACTTGCCTTGGCAAATACAGTGCACAGAACCACTGCACGGAGCCACCATAAGGAGCCCCATCTGCCCCAAACCCTTCTTTGAAATTCAGTGTGTGAGATGCCCCCTGTGCTGGCAGAGCCAGTGGCACAGCCATACTGGGCAGACTGGGTGAGGGGCACCCATCCCACCATCAGCTCCCGGGCATTCAGCTCAGCTCTCCAGTGGGCCCAGCACCGTCCCCTGTGCTCAGGGTGTCTGCAGGGACGTCGCAGCAGGAGATGACTTCAGTTACAACAAGCCAGTCTGAACTCTGGAGTATTTAGCTCACTAATTAAGCACAGAGTGTGCAAGCTGGGACTCACTGAGGGAGATGCTGGGGGATATTGATGAGCACTGCTCTACAGCTGAAAATTAATTCTTGGAGATGTTGGGTGGATTAAAAGGCAGCGCCAGGCTGGAGCTGGTAATGAGCAGCTCTGGGATCCCGCAGTCCCAGCCAGAGGAGCTGCTGGTGTAGAGACCTGCCCGGAGAGGAGCTCTGCTCCGGCCAGCAAGGGCAGGGGGCCTGGGGGCTGCTGGAGTCGCATCCCAGCGTGGGCTGTGGTGCCCATGATAACTGGAGCTGGGCAAACCTCCCAGGGCTTAGCCCACCAAAACAGAGGCACGAGAGCTGCCAGGCTGGGCTGGCTGGGAGCAAAGCACACCAGTGGGGTCAGCTGGGGATGCCACCGGAGCTGGTCTGGATCCCCTTGGCTGAACACCCCCCACCGCCAGCCCCAGCTCGCTGACACTGAGGTGTTCCGAAGGGAAGTGTCAGCCCTGATGAAACCCTTAGTGGGAAAACCAGAGGTGATGCGAGGTGTAAACGCCACCTCTCATTACAGCTCTCCCCTGTTTTGTTTCAGTGTTCCTGCAGTGTTGTCTCCTCTGAGTCGCTGTCATGTTCACATTGAAAAGTTCCAGTGGGATCCTTCTGCCTCTGAACTCCCTTTGTCCCCAGCCATCCATCCACAAGATACCTGGAATGTGACTTTGTCCTGATTCGTGGTTACCAGCAACCAGGGAAGATCTTTTTCCAGGAGGGTGGTGGGGATGGGATGGGAGCACCCACCCTGCCTGCCTCTCTCCTGTCACCCATTGCCGGTCACCATGCACAGCACTAGGCAGGCTCTGGCCAGAAGTATTCCTGTCTGCATTTATTGACTGCAAAGCTTGAAAAGACAAAGAGTTACCTCGACTGATCTTTGCTTGTTAGTTTGGGAGCGCAGGATCAGTCAGCAACCCCGATCCTCCTGCATCGCCGTCATCCTCATTAGAAGCACCAGGACAAGCTCAGACGCCTCAAATCAAAGGCTCCGAATCTGTGCAGCACATCTGAGGGATTTGGCACTGTCACAGGTTCCTGATGTTAAATGGGTGCCAGCAGGAGCTGCAGCTCAGGGTGCTCACATCCTTGCCTGGGGTGCCCGTGTGCCACGAACTGGTCACAGTCCACTGCCAGCTGCAGCCAGCAGCACCCATGTTTCCCAGGGAAAAGGGCTGATTCCGCCTCACACCCCCCTGTGAGGAGCACGGGAGGCTCACAGGTCCTTACAGAGCCCGGGGTGAAGGGCCACTTGGCAAGAGTGCCCCAGCAGACAGCCTTCCTGGGAATTTCCCTGCAGGCAGCCGACTGCTGCTGCAAATCTGCCCCATCTCTCTCAGCCTCTCACTTACATATCTTTTCCTTCATCTTGCGGCACAAATAGCAGCTCTGACAAGCCCCTTCCCCAGAGCACACTGAGTTAAAGTGGATATCCAGTGGGGGCTCTGGGTCACAGGCCCCAGTCAGCTCCAACCACACACAGTGAGGAGCTCAGCGTTCCCTGCCACGAGCCCTCGGCTCACTGGGGACTTGCAAAGTGCTTTTGCTGGAGCCCTGCAGCCACTGGCGAGACCGGGGGGGTCCTGCAGCACCTCAACCCCAGCACCACAGCCCCAGCACCACGGCCTCACACACAGCACCACCCCGTGGGCAGGGACAGCCCCCCCGGAGCTGGGGGCACATCCTTGCACGTGCATGTGCCCACGGGCAGGCACTTGCAGCAGGGAGGGTTCACCGAGCCCCTGGCAAGCCGAGGTTGCTGCGGTGCCCGCTGGCTGTGGTGGCACACATCAGGGTCACCCCCTTGGCCAGCTCACACCCCCCACAGCTCTTGGTGCTCTGGCAGGGATTTGGGAAGGTGCCATAGGGTTCCCACTAAGGATGAGTGACCTGCAAGCCCGTGAGTGGGAATTTGCCAGGTTCTAACAGGGAAGGGAGCCCCAGGCCTGCAGAGCTGGAGGACAGGAGCAGAAAGGGGAAGGGTGTTCCAAAGCGGAGGCTGGGGGATCCTCTGACACCCACAGAGGCTGCTGAGTGATGAATGGGAGACCCAGAGAGTACGATGAATTTGTTAAAGAGTTCTTAGCTCTGCTCTGCTCTCTGATTAATGGGATTTTGTGGAGAGTGCAGGGAAAGGTCATCTGACGCGTGTTCAACAGCTGATGACATTAGTCAGCTCTACCAGGGAATTACTGCTCCCAGAGAGCCGCGGATGTGCTTCCCCAGCAGCGACAAGGTGCTCTGCACAGTGCAGACCCTGCAGCATCACCGAGCTCTTCTGCAGCGCCATGTAAGTGCTTCAGACAAGGCTTGTGCCTAGATCTGCAGAAGGAGGTGAAACAGGGACCCTCATGCTTCTTCTTGGGAGGGGCTGTTAAACAATGAACTGTCTCTCTGCTGTGTGGTACCTTATATATACACTGACCATCTCTGGGTGCTCTGGGCCATGCAGCACTCATGCTGCTGATCCATCCCTGACAGCAGCATCCATGGGCATCCAGCAGACCCAAGGGCCATCCTGGACCTCAGACTGCAGCCTTTGCCCAGCTCAGCTAGCTCCGGTCCCCAGGGCCAGACCCTTACCCCAGTGCCCGTCCTCCTAGTCCAAACAGAGCTGCTCCCAGCTCCTGGTCCCATCCCTCCTGATCCACAGAGCATCCTCCAGAGCACATCCCAAAAGCGTGAGGAGATTCCACACTTATCACCAGCCCAGTGTGTAAATCTCAGCCACTGACAGCCCTCGCTGGCTGCTCCCGGCAGAGCAGGCTGGGGCAGCTGACATGCCCTCCACACACCATTAATCACCGCTCTTCTTCGTCTCCAACCACTGCTCAGGCGCAGATTCATGAGGGGTGATGCCAGGAAGCACGGTGCTGGTGGAGCTGTGCCTCAATGCCAGTGTCAGGAAGCACAGTGCCGGAGGAGCTGTGCCTTGGTGTCAGTGGCTGTACAGCCACTGCTTTGCCAGGTGCGTACCCGCTGGTCCCATGGTGCCCCCGGACCCACTGTCCCCTCTGCAGGTACCTGGATGCAGCTCAGGTGCTGCTCACCAAGCCCACGCACACTGCAGTTGGAGCTGCTGCCGGCTCACAAGCAGCACCAGCGTGGGTTGGCAAACATATTAATTACAGGTTGTGCTCCCGGGGGTGCTCACAGCTCTGCAGGAATCGATGTTCAGCCTGAAGCCAGTTAAATAATTGCAATAGCTCTTAAAAAGAGTGCATGTCACTGTCTGGGATTTCCCCTCCTTCAAGGTCAGGACATTCCCGCTGGCTGGGGGATGCTGCAGCAGGGGCAGCACAGGGCAGCAAGCACCCACCCTCCCTTTTAGTCCCGGGGTGCCGAAGCTTGGGCTGTTTTCCAGTAATGAAATTCCTTATTGTTATGCTCTAACCTGCTGGTGCGAGCGGCCGCGCCAGCCTGCCCTGCACATCACTGTCATCACCACAGTCAATGGCCTGTGTCAACCCAATTTCACAGACAAGCGCCTCTCTCCCTGACCACGGCCGCTGACGTGGGTAACTCTGATTTACAAAGCCAATAAAAATAAAATCACTGAATTACTAAGAATCACTGACTTAATGTAGGAGATTAAAACCTCCAAATTTAGGGTGTCTGGAAGCTATTTAATACATGAACAGTGGCAAATGGATTATAGAAATGTCAGCCTAGGGTCAGACACCACAGGGCAGCCATTTATTGGTGAGAAAAGGGCTAATTGCCAGGTTACCTTTCATGCTTTTTTCCAAAGGCCAGGTTATTTATATCACGGTTTGTTTGTCATCCTCTACTTCTGGGGTCAACCAAATTCTTTTATGCTGAGAAAACCCTCAGTGTCCTGTTCATTGAAGCAGCAAGGTCAGGCTGAAGGGTGGGATTTAGCTGGAAATGATCAGGTTGTGTGATTAACCACAGCCTCTCGGAGCAAGCCACCGTGCCTCCAGTGCCCGGGGCTCAGGGATGCTCCAGAGCTCCCCAGGCTCCCGCTGGAGCTCAGCCTCTCCCTACTTCTCTGTATGGATTTGCCATGGAGCCCTCCCTGGCCGGGTCCCTGCTCCGTGCGCTCTTTGGAGGTGCTTGGAAGCGGCAGGTGCTATCGCAGCAGGTCTCAGGGGCTCTCCAGGCCAAATCCTGCCCTGGGAGCTGAGCAGGCGCTGGAGCAGAGCCCAGGCTCTCCCCAGGCTGTGCTAAGGTGGGGGTTGCACCCCCCGGAGCAGCCAGCGAGGGGGATTAAAGAGCGGGATGAAAGCACAGCTCCCAGCAGACAGTTAGGAGGGATGTGAGATTACAAATGAAAGGCTTGTGTAGTCTTTAAACTTCACTCTGCCTTCATAAAGGTGTCAACTGGAATTATTTTGGGCATTTACTTGCGTGGTCTAGTGCATCACCAGCTAAAACAGGGTTTTTTTAAATAATGGAATTTGCTACTTGGCTCATGCATAAAAAATATCAGGAACACGACCCAGTTGCATAATGTTTTAGTAATGAATAGAGCCAAGTGTTTAGCTCAGCTACCGGCACAGTGAGAATGCCCTGTGCCTGGGGACACAGAGCAGGGAGCCCCAGGGAGCACAGCCCTTCATGGGCTGGACCTTGGGCCGGCACAGGAGACGAGGGAGACCCCGGGACATGCAGCAGCTCAGAGCCCATGCCACAGAGGGGCACTTCCCCATGGGGGTGCCGCAACCTTGCATCCCTCCCACTGCATCCATACATCCCGCATGGCTCAGCCTGGCCCTCAGCATCCAGTTGCCCCCCAACAGCTCCTTCTCCAGGGGAGCTGTCTTGCCTCCTGGAGGAATGCAGAGCATGAACCGCTTTACCTCTGCGCTGCTGAACATTCGTGCATGAAACATGTTTCTATAGGAGCCCCTGCAGGTGTTTGCCGAGCCCTGCCCAGCACGGGTGGCAGCCTGCACCCAGGACAGTGAGATGCAGCAGGAACATGGCCAAGGGACCCATTTACCATCCTCCTGCTCATGGACACCACCTCCTGCCCCAGCACACCAGGAAATGCCTCCTGTTGTATTTCAGACAATTCTAATCATTTGCAGAGATTAATAGGGTCTGTGAAAAGCAGAGACACTGATACAGGAGATGGTTATGGGCCTCAAAGAAGCCACCCCATGCCTGGACCACCCCAGCCACTGACTCAGAGCAGGAGTCTGGTGCAGGGGTGCTGATTCCACTCTGCACATGGCACGGGCAAGGCTGGCCCTGTCCCTGCTCCCCCGTGCCATGGGGTGCAGCAGGGGATGCCCTGCTATGGCACAGCACAGCCCTGGGCACAGGAACAGAGCAGCGGTTGCTCTTGCACAGGGGCAGCTGTATAAGAAGTGGCATTTTGATTGATGTCATTTGACATATGGAGAATTCCCCACAGCGGGCAGTCACTCACCCGGCTGATTATGGGCTCTGACTTCTTTCCCTGATTAAAACTCTCCCTCCCATTTTAATTCCTTTGCCCCTAAACGACCTGTTCTGGATCATCTCCTAATGTGACACTAACTGCCTGTGACAGGCAGCCAGGGATGCCCCATGCCCAGACCTCTGGGACCCCAGTGCCAAGGAGTCCAGATGTGCTGCAGCCAGGACCCAGCACTCACCCCTGCCCTGCACAGGCTGCTGCGCGTCAGCCAGATGTGTCCCAGCCACACCAGATGTGCCCCTGTCCCTACTCCAGCAAAAGGCCTGACTGTTCTCCAGCCATGTCTGTGGGGGACACAGATCACAGCCTTGTGAGTCCAGCATCTGGATTTTGGGCACGCATCCCTTTGCAGTGGCCTGCCTAGGGATACCCTCTCCTGCACAGCAGTGGTCCACTTTTCCTGCATGAGAAGTCAGGTTTTCACAGCTAAGTTGCAATGATTTACACTCCCAGATCCCACACTGGATAGGACAAAAGGTTCTACTTGGTTTTTCTTGGCTCTCTGGGTCTAATTTTTAATGTAAACTGAGAGGAAAATGTGTTTAAACACAGGATTTCTCCCTCTGAGATGAGCTTTATTCTGGCTGAAAGCAAGTCCCCATGGAGCAGAGCCCAGTGCAGGGGCAGGGGCTGGTGATGCCAGTGGGATGCGGTGCTGCAGGAGCAGAGCCCACCGCAGATGCTGCCCAGGGAGCACCACCACCACCTCCTGTTTCCGCTGCCTCTTCTCTGCTGGGGCACTTTGTGTGCTGACTCTATCTGCATTCACCCCCTGCAGCCCCGCAGGTTGGAAGCCATTTGCCACAAAAACATGTGCAGTTAGTTTCTATAAACAAGCTCCCGAGCTGAGGTTTAGAGCAGGGGTAAGCGTGGGTCAGGCCCCACGCAGCCCTCTCTGTCTCACCACAATTAATATTGATTCTGTGCAGCTGAAATATAGCTACAAAATTCAGTTTTGCTGCTAAGATTTTTGACATGGCTGTTGCTGGAGCTTAACATGGGGTTTAATGAGGGATTTGGCCTCTCATCTGTGTTGTTCCCTCATCCCACCGTGTGCTGCACCCCACTGCTGACTGCTCCATCAATCGCCTTATGGCTGGTGCCCATGATGCCAGCAGGGCTGTGTGGACAGGACCAGGCACATGGCTCCTGCTCTGCTGGGCTGCCTTAGAGCAGAATGAGGGCCTGGGGCCCAGGGAATGCAGGGAGGTGGAGGGCAGCCCCTGGGACGGCACCATGGCTGTGCTATAGGCAGGTTGCATAGCTGCTGTCACTGGAGCGTGGCTGCTCAGTGGCTGTGCCCACTCCATATGGAATAGTGGGACAACGGACAGCACAGGGTCCTTTCCTGGCACCCTGAGGTGTGCAGTGGCTCCTGAACTCTGCCCTGAAACAGAGCTGGGAATTGTTCAGCTTCAGTCTGGTAAAGGACAAGCTGGGGGCCTGTGGTGGCATCGGCCCCTTCGCTCTGGGCTGGGGCTGGAGTCTGAGCCCTTTAGTCCTGTCCCTGCATCAGCAGGATGGTCCCTGCACCTCCTCCAGCAATTGGGCATGGCACAGCATCGTATGGCACAGCATGGTATAGCAGGGCATGGCACAGCATGGCACAGCACGGCACGGCACAGCACGGCACAGCACAGCTGGGCAGGATGGGGGGAAGAGCCATGCAGGGGCTGCCCCTCAGAGCAGGGGTGGCACTGTCCTTGCCAGTGCCTCAGAGGGGAGATTCCGCACAGAGCAAGGACCATGTGGCCGCAGCAGATTTTTCGCTTATCAAATCAAGGAGCAGCTGGATTAGAGGATTAGAAACCAAATTAATTACTAATGACTTCCCTGGCCCTGGGGGCGGCTCTGACATGAGGCAGTGCTGCGCAGGCGGGGAGGGACCCTTGGCCAGCGGGTGGCAGGATGAGGTGGGGGGCAGCAGGAGGTGTCCTGGTCCCCATGAGGATGCTGTGCCAGGGACCTGGTGCCCCACCGCTGAGCCTGGCAGCCGATGGCTGAACCAAGGGGCAGAGCTGTGGCTGCTTGGCAGGAGCTGGAGCATTTCCTCGGATGCATCTGAGATGTGGCCCCCTCAGCTCAGAGTCGGGGGGGTCTCACTATGGCTGAACCCTCCTCCAGTGCTCCCTGTGTTTCCCCATTCCCAACCCACTGGGCTGCAGCGGGAGGTGGGAGCAGGAGCAGGAGGGAGCCGGTGGCTGAGTGCATTGGCACCGTTAATTGACTCGGTAAACAAGGGCTCATCAACAACTGCTGCCGTCCCCATCAGCCAGGACAACCGGGCTGGTCTCCATCTGCTTCCTGACCTGGATATTAAATTGCAGCAGATGATGACAATATGTCAATAGGAAGAAAGTTTTCTTCTGCCTGCCAGAGCCTTTTGCTCAACCGTGCAAGTGCCAAGCAGGGGACAGAAGGATGGAGGGATGGAAGGACATCACAGGGAAGGGTGAGCAGGGCAAGGGGCAGACTGTGTGTGCTGTCCTCCAGCCAGGCACCGTGTCTCTGCTCTGTGGATGAGGGCTGGGTTGTGTGTTTAACCAGGTACACCACAGCTTATAGAGGGGCTCCCCAGGGACATGGAAGCTCCGGGGGCCCTGCCTGCCCCATGGCAGAGCCACCGCAGCCCAGGCGAGCATGACTGTGCCAGTGCACCAAGGGAGCCCCCTGCCACCGGCTCGTCCCACTTGTCGCACTGGGCTAATTGGTTTAAAAGAGATTGCTGGGTCACTAATTATGGAACCTATTGAACAGCACATCCAAGCTTAGGGACACAATTAAAAGTTCACCCTAATTAATCAGGGGTAATTAACAGACCTTACATTTCTCCGAGATTAATTGATCAAGGAATCCTGAGCAAATCAATGTGGGCAGAAGGGAAGCAGGGGATGGAGCTAGAGGGTGTCATGGGGTGATGCAATGCCTGACCCACTTGTCAAGGCTGTGAACAGAGCCGGGTTCCCCAGGTCTGTGTCACCCACTTGCCCAGTGCCAGTGCTGAGATCCCAGTGCTTCCCCCTCTGCATAGGGACTGTGTGGCCACAGTGATGTGGGACCTGGTTCCTGCTGTGGGTCTGGCCAGCTACAGCACCTCAGGGTTGCTGCTGGCACCATGGGGTCCTGTATCCAGCTCCCCATGTCCAGCCCCCAAAGCCCTCCTGCCCTGCCTCATGGCCGGAGCGTGGCAGTGTCCTTGGCTGAGGGCTGCTGCAGCCATGTCAATCGTTAATGGTGGTTTGGCTGCAGCCGCTTTATCTCCAGCTCCCCAAGGAGAAGCATATTGAGATAATCCAGACAAAATGATAGATATACATTGGTGTCGTGTGTATGGATCTGGCTCGGGGTTTGTAGTATTTTGTTGCTAAGGAAGTCCTCATTTGTGGTGTGATCGAGGACCCCATGCCAAATCATGGAAATTGATGTGCTCGTAGTGGGGAACTTAATCACCAGAGAGGAAATGCCCACCTCGTTTTTCTCATGAAAGAGGAATGCAGTGCTTTGATTTTTGGCTCCAGTATAAACAGGGTGTGATTAAATATTGTTTCCCCTCTCTTTCTTGTCATTAATCAGGATATAGCTGTGAGCACTGGGTGTGATGTGGGGACACTTGCTTTGATTCTTGAAGTTCTTAAATGGTTTTGTTCTCTTTTCAATCCCATTAAAAATAGAAAGCAGGGTGTTTCAAAGTGCTCCTGCTGGAGAGTGCTTCTCGTCTGAAGGATGTGCATCCGCTGGGAAATGCGCCTTCTGAAGCTGGCGGCTGCGCCCGCAGGACAGCACCAGCCCTGCAGTGCTGTCCTGCAGCTGCAGCCATGCAGCTCCTCTGCCATGCACTGCCATGCTCTGCTGTGCTGTGCCATGCGTGCCATGACAGGCCCTGCCCTGGTGCAGCAGGCACACCACCAGCCCGCAGCTTTCTGTGGCACAGTGCGGTGAAGCTGGGGCAGTTGGTGCCCATGGCTACTGACACAGGCACTGGTGTGGGGAGGCGAGGGGCAGCCCATGCCCGGGGACCCCCAGTGCAGGATGGAGTCATTGACTGATAGGAAAGCAGATGGAGCCTCTCCTCTCCTTTAGGCGCATTTACTCACCCCAGCTCACATGAGCCATGACGGCACACACAGGAGAGGATGGGCTGGAGGGAGTGTGTGGTCACTGCCTGCACATCACCAAGACAGGGAGCACTTCCCCTGTTCGCTCCCACCCACGTGCCTCACTCACTCACACCTCAGGCTCCTGTGGAAATGCACCAGAAACTGCTTCCAAAGAAGTTAATTTTAGAGCAAAGCTGCCACAGAAGCTTCTGCTGCTCCTCCTGTCACAACCTCTCGTGTCTGGTACAGCCTCAGCATCCCTCCCCAGGCTGCCCAGCAAGGCCAGAGCAAGGTCCCTACCGAGCATCCCCATAGAGAGACCTTGCAGGTGCAGGTCACCCCTGCCCCAGGTGAGGAGCGTGAAGGAGATTAGTCAGGGCATTTAAATTGGCAGTGGGGGAGGCTGTAAAGGTTTCCAGCAGTGCAGGTATGGCAGGAGTGGGGTTGGTGTTACCTGGGCTGGTTCTGTGTGCGTGGCACAGAGCTTGGGTAAGGTGGGTACCACCCACAGTGCCTGGGTCCCCCAGCACCAGAGCCATGGGGTTGCTCTCCCAGGAGGGGTCAGAAGAGGAAGGAACTGCTCGCAGATGTCCAGAAGCCCCCGGGAGATGGTGCTGGTGGGTTGATGTGGTGTGGGGGTGACTGCAGGGACCCTCCTGGGTGGGGGTGCCACCACACTCTCCTCTCCTGGTCTTCTGCGGCTTTATAATCAGCCCATGGCTTCTAATGTGGAGAGTGACACCTCCTGGCATGTGGAGGGGGTCTCCCCAGGGCAATGAGGAAGAAGAGGGCAGGTCTTCCTCCACCCTGCACCAGAGGATGCAGCAGTGCTGGGAATGAGTATGAATTCCCCGGTTCTCTCCCTTCAGTGTGAATGGGGCAGACTGCTGCTTATTTTCTGCCTTCCCGTTTACGTAAGGCAAGGATGTGGTTCTAAAGCTGTGCAAGAGCCTGGCGGAGCATGAGGCGACACCGAAAACAAGCCTTAAAAAACTCACCAGCTTGTGTTTGAGTACAGATTCCTCATTTGCAGTTAAATATAATTGTGTTGGTCTGTGAGCCAAAGAGATATTTCTAGTTATTTGAGAACTAGCTCCTGCCCCTGTGATCCCCAAGGAATGATAATGAGATTTAACCTAAGCAGATGCTGTGGAGAGTCTGGCAGAGCTTCGTGCATGATGGTGTAATGACGAGGAGCCGGGCATGGTTGCAGGGTCGCTGCCTGCTGCAGCGTGCAGATGAACTCTGATGACTGCATCATTTTTGGGTCCATGCTGTTCCTATGGCATCTCCTTGTCAGGAGTTGCTGACAGACCCAGCACAGCCACCCAGAGCCCTCCGACACCAGGGAGCTGACTCTGGTTGGAAGGATGCTGTGGCGGAGGGAGGAAGGATCCAACTGCCCTCAGGGGCCAGCACATGAGCAGCCTGTAGATCACCTTCACCCTGTGGGGCCCTTCCCCTTCACTCCTCATGGCTCATCCTCAGCCCTTCGTACATTTCCAGCCCCAGCACAGCTGGAGGTGCCCAGCCCCATGGGCAGGATCCGGCCCATGGTCCTGCAGCAGCTGCCTCCTCTGCAGGGATGGAGGCTCAGCCCGACCTGGCCTCCTCATCCACTGCCTGCAGCACTGGGGTTGGTGCCCGCTGGACCCATCCCGGTGGGAGCTGCCATTGTCCCAGCACAGGCAGGGCTGTGGCACAGTCACCCACTGCGAGGGGCAGGAGCTGGAGTCACTAGCCCACCCCTGCCTACCTCCAGTTATGATCTTTGCAGCGTCAGTGACAGATACGTAAGGATTAAATTGCAGTAATCTCTGTAATCTACTCAGTGAGATTAAAGCCTCCCCCACCCCCAGACTTTATCCTTTTCGTTCCAGGACTCCACTAGCAGTGATTACAGTTGGGGGAAGCCATTTAGCTTTTAAGCACTGCTCCATCCTGCTTAAAAACGCATTTTGGAATCAAATGAGTTTGTACAGCATGGCCAGGGCTGGGCAGGAGGCTCAGAACTGGGACCAAGTAGCTCGAGTCAGAGTCTAAATTAAATGTACTGTTTCTGGCCTCATTCGGAGCATGGTGCATTTACAGCTGATTAACCGGGCTTAACAGGAGCCTGACTCAATTCAAGGCATATCAGAAAGTCTCTGCTTCCACTCTGCTGTCTGACAGGCACCTCTGGGCTCTGCTGCCCATGGGAGGCCCTGCACTTCAGAGCTGGAGACACGCCAGTTGGTGCTGAATGTGGTGGTGATGAACTGAGGGGCTGCAGGAGCTGAGATGGTGCAAGGGCTGTACCAAGGAGGAGGGACAGAAGGGAAACCACCTGAGAGCGGATGGCTGCTCAGTGATGCCAGAGCCTTTGGCATTGCCTGGAGTGGGATGGAGGATGCAGTCCCAGTGTGCTCCCAGTGTTTGGGAATGGCTGAGTCCTGCTGGTGTGTGCCTGCAGTGGCCCTGGGAGATGCACAGTAGGTCTCTGAGCACCATCAGTCCCATCCTTGCACCTTTCTGCCCCCTTGCTGCTGCCCATGGGTCTGGCTTGGCTGTGTCCCTCACTCATCTGCTTTCCGGCTGTTAAACAGAGGCGTCCTTTTTCCAGCTCCAAGTTTCCCACTGTGACAGGGAGGAACAGGAGACACTCGAGCAGCAGAACCTGCAGAGGAGGCTCTGTGCAGGCATTCAAGGACATTGCCAGGGCCAGAAGGAGTAGCTCAGCCCCTGTGGCACTGATGATCCCCTGCCCAGGTACTGCTCAGCCATCAGTTCCCAGCACAAAGGAAGGTGGCAGTGTGTCAGCTCAGAATCAAAAGGTGGTTAAGGACATCCATATTAGACATAGAAATAGAAAACTGGATTAACAATGGCACCTGTGGGACCCAGAAACGGGCTAACGGAGGTAAAGAAAAGCTAAAGGAGAGGAAGGTGTGAGGCTGGCAGGGAAATGCAGAGGAGCTCAGCC
>JAOEHY010014103.1:12885-52334 GCA_025447955.1 Psilopsiagon aurifrons | reverse complement strand
GGGGCAGCTCCTGTATTTACGGGGCCAGTCTGGAAGGTGCAGGTGCACGTTCCTCCAGCAGAAGCGGCAATCTCCTGGCTCAGTCTCTACAAGCTAAGGGGAGCCAAGAGCAACTGGGATCAGATGTGTCTGCAGCTCCCTGGGAAGCTTGGATGCTTGGGAGCACTGTCATCTGGAAAATTAGGATGCTGCAGCATCCCTAGCTTTCTCCTTCATAGCGAGGAGCGTACAGGGAGCTGGGGGACTAAGGAGGACCAGCTTGTCAGTCTACAGTGCTAGATAACTGCTGAAGCATTGTTGCTACCCTAACGATAAAAATATCATCTCTTTCTTACAGCTGATATAGAACCAGCCAATTAAAGCCCTTCTCCTAATCCCAGATGGTTGCCTCAGGTACTGGCACCAAAGCTGAAAGATGAAGAATTTATACAGAAAAATGGATGAGAAGTGTTGACCGTAGAGCAGGGCTGTGACAAGGCACCAAAAACAGATTAAGTGAAGACAAAATAGCAAAGTATTCTTGGCCTTTCCTTTGTTGTTGTTGCCTCTTCTTTGCAGGTGCTTCAGGCTAAATCTTGGAGACAATGTACCACTAACTGATGGGACAGAAAAGGAAAACACTAAACTGAAATCCAGCAAATAACTCAGAATAGTTTTGCACTCAAAGGAAAAAGATGAAATAGCCGGGCCCTCTCTTCTATCGCCTTGGGTTTTTCTCAAGTATAAGTGTTATCTGTTCATTGGAATCACTCTGAAATTATTCTGATCTAAGACTAAAGTGTTGGGTATGTACCTGCCAGCACCACCTCTGCTAATGTAGGATAGAACAGAAAAGAAGGGCAACTTAGCATGAACAATCATCAGCTAAATATGTAATAAAAGGCGCATAGTCAAACAAAAGACCAGCTTAGATTTGAATGTGGTTTCTACCCTATAGGCTAGCAGATAGAGAGACAGACTTTACACTAGCAAAAGGCACAGTACCAATGCTGGCAAAATCAGAAGATATGTCTGACCCACAGAGATGTGCTCCAGTCCCCAGTCTGAACACTGACAAGCAGGGAGTGCCATCAGGAAATGACAGATATGATAAGAAGGCAATAAAGAGATAAATCCCAAATAGGTGAGGATAAAATCCCTCTGATTGGCCTGAGACTTCTCTATCCCTTCAGCTAAGAGACTGAGACCATCTATGCCCCATCATTTGTACAACAAAAAGCTGGTAAAGTGGTGCAGAGGGTTCCTTGCAACAGCCTCATTGAAACCTATGTGAAAGCAGACTGCAGACAAAATGAACTAAGGCACAGCGAACTGAACCCTGAGCACATGGCCTTCTCCTTGCTGTGAATACTTTTGTGCATTAGTTTGTGCTACAAAAATCCCACTGCTTCAGCAACAGCCTGAGCATCAGCCTAATGGCTTCCTTGGGAGTTTCTTCCCAGCTGGCACAAATGAATGCATTTTCAAAAGCAAGAATACACAGGACTTGAACATCTACAGTTTCGAGCAGGTTTTGGGAGCACCAGTTCCACTTTGGGCTTGTTTTTATGTAAAAGTGGGTGAGCAATAAGCACAGATGTGCTCATCTAGGCAAACTTCCTGCCACAAACAAGTTTCTCTCTGCTGAGCATTTCTGCAACCTGCTACTTATTTCTCCCTAAATGAGCAGCTGAGGGCCCCTACCTGACCCACGCTGTGATTGCAAGGACTTTCCCTGCACTTTGGCTTCAGATGAAGCAATTTGCAAAACAGAATTTTCCTGCAGAAGTGGGATGGCTGCTGCTGAAGGGAGTAAACCAATAGTAATTCAGCTCAGTTTGGAACATCACTGTTGCTCAGAGGAAGAGCCAACAAAGGGACCATGTAAGCAAGAATAAGCTGTGGCAAAACTTATTAAATATGGTTGTTTGATAAAATGCAAAAATGCCGATAAGGGTATTTTGGACAACACTGTCAGCAGAATCTAGTTCATGCATGGTGCCCTCAGTCCACTCTTTTATGTCAGAGATGAACTTTCAGCACTTCTCACTAGCATTTTGAAGCCACGGTGGGGTGTTTGTCACAGCCATGCTGTCCCTTCCATTCAATGTGCATTTACACTGCCACTGAGTCACAACCTGACAATAGCCCAGCATTGATTTGATCTTCAGGATCGCATGTTTTGCTGCAACTCGCCCAAACAGACACAACAGTCATTTGGACCTCAAACAGCCTGTGTTGCAAGTGGATGCACCTGCAGTAGCTGCCAATGAGTTGCTATAACCTCTGAACAAGTCATTCTTAAGACAGTAGCTTTATAATTGATTTTAACCTGTACATTTCAAAGCCTTAGCATTTTCTGTGCCATACAAGCATGCTCTGGACTTTTACCTAATACAAGCAGAGAAGGCAATTTAGTCCAGGTGGAAGCTAATGAGACAGGTCCATGAAAGAAACTGATTTATGCTCCTTGGTATGAATCCCCCTCTTTAGAAGGTGCAGGAACCTGCTAAATGAATAACTAAGGGCTAATCTCTGATATGAGGACCACTTGATCACTTTGATCAAGATGCGCCAATGCAGGATCTAAATTTGAGAAAGCAGAGTTTGAAGCTATCTTGACACTTTCAGAAAAAAGGATTCTCAACACTTCAGCTTCCCTCTCTCCACTGGCAATACATGCCTGTGTGCATTAGACTATATAGCCTAATCCAGGACTGCAGAAATGATGGAGCTGTAGGATGTAAACAGGACTGACCTTGATAATATCATGTATTTCTGTGCTGAAAAGATAAATTCGGCGTGTTGCTCATTCAGGCCCTCTCATGTGTCTAACAAGACTATTTTCGTGTACTCAGTGGCAGGCACAAGTGAGATGTGATGGAAGAAGCCAATTTTGGGAAGGACATTGGAGATTAATCAGCAGGTGTTCTCCCTCCATGGACATGTGCTCTGCTGAAAGGCACAAGCCCGCTTGGAGACCTGCCACACCACAAAATCCCTGCAGCTATTGAGAGATGCAAGCCAGAGGCCAGCTGATTAGAAAGGTACTACAGCAGAATTGATTTCAGGTCTACGTCTTACATTTCAAGCTAGCAGTATTTAAAGCCAACCTTTAAAAGGAAACAGGCTTAGACAACAGAAAACAGATACATGAGACAGTGATCCGGCAGCAGTGGGCACTAGCGCTGCTATAGAGCTGGGGTTGTGCTCTGCCAGCTCCCTTGGAACACCCACCAGACGTGCTCAGGAATTGCAGGGAACGTGCCTTAGCTGTCGGACAGCACCTCCATCAGATCTGAAATCCAGGCTGTGAACACATCCTGGGGTTTGACCCCATCAATACCTGCTACCCCTGCAGAATTTACCCTTTTGAAGTCAATGAGGAATTTCTACCTATATTAGAGGATTCTTGAATAAGCTATCATCCCAATTTTATTTGTTTTGCATCTGCCGCTGTGTTAGAGAGGAACCTGATTGCAGTATTCACTATAAGCCAAATTTACTGGGCACAAGGAGAAGCATGTACCTTGGAGAAACATGGAGCTTGTCCAGCAATCAGACTTCTAGAGGGCTCCACTGCATCAGGAACATTATTGTTCATAGCTACACTGATGGACCAGCTACTTCATACTTTTTTAGGAAACAACCACCTAAGAACATTTTCTCTTCGAATTTCTTACAGGCAAATGGCAATAACAAAGAAATATGCTAATGCAGAGACAACATAGGAAACGTCACAAGGAAATCACTGCAAATCAAGAACTAAACCCCAACTTCTTGTCATGCTCTTTTCTAAAAGCATGTCACCATACTTCTACTATTCACCCATGTATCACATTTCTCTATCTCAGCAAACTGAAGCTTTGCTGCTATTTCATTACCCCTGTGAACACACGTACTGCTATATCAATAACAGCAATTCTGTTTCTCAAGGACAAATAAACGTATTTTGATGATATCTGGGAGGGAAGGAGGGGATAAGCTTTGGTCTGACATAAAGCAAATAAAATAATGTAAAAGCAGAGTGCATAATCAGCTAATACACAAGCAAATGGAAAAGATTACATTACAGAAATGGATTTCCTTTCCTGAAGAAGAATTTGTGTGCCCAAAACAGTTTGATTTTCCAGCACTACTCAGTCTACGTAAACCTATCACTTCCTCTATAACCTCTCCTAGTATCTGCCACATTCAGAGGGTTGCTAACATTTACCTCCCCATCCCACTGCTTTCAGATTGTGTCATTCCCCATTAAAAGGTTTCCAGTTGCTCACATTCATAAGACTCATTTTCATTAGGTGGTATTTTTCATAATACTCTCTCCACATTTTTCCTGTGTAACTAATTCCTAAAGAGCTCATGGGGAATGTTCGGTTCAAACACCAACTCCACCAAGGTCAGGACCTCCTATGCTCAGCCGTGCTGGATGCTGATTCTTTTTCATTCTTTCCCACTAGAAATAAGAAACAGGGAAGAACTATTTTCTCTCTCATTTTTTCTAAGCAGTTTGGTTCATCGAGAGCTCTGCCACCACCTTTCAAATGATGGCAACTACTGGTAATTGACCAAAAAGTGGAAGAGTTTATGACTCCAGTTGAGAGCAATAGCCCCTTATTACAGGGCGACAGATTCTGCTGTATCCCTGCACATCATGAACAGTGATCCACGCTTCCCTTCTTCCTAGGAAAATGGGACCACTTGCAGACTAAAGGAGAACCCATCATAAGATGCATGGCAGACTTTGCAGTTTGTCAAGGCAAAGTAAGAGAAAGGTTTTATTGGCATCATTTTATTTCCAGTTAAGTCCCATAAAATCAATCTCTGGGAAGTTCCAGTCGCTGATGTCTGCATTTACAGGCTAATGCAGTGAGTGGGCATAGCTTGAAATAGAGAGCTGTAAAAAAAGATAGCAGCAATGCAAATTGGGCTGAATAAGAAAATTATACCCTGAATCATACAACTGTAAAAACAGCAAAGGCTGAGAGTGTAAAACAGAGACATCTCTGCTTAAACCATGCTTTGTAAATATCATGGAACCAGGTGAAGTGATAGCGCAGCACTGGAAAAGCAGAAGAATTTCTTCTAGGAACTTGTTATATGCTTTTACAACTTAATTTGTATCCAGAGACAACACAAGCCCCAAACTGCACAAAAATGCTTATATCTGCAAAGCTCTGGAACTGCATGTGAAAGTTCTAAACTTAAATTTTTATAGGTAGGTCTGCTGGGTTTGTGGAGTCACGTAAAGAAAAAAACCCCAAACGGGTCTTTTTCAAGTCTCCAGGTACAACTTACTCTGTATCCCACAATTCACTCCTTCAGTTCAAATTGGACCTCAATCCCTTTGCTTTCTTTGTGGATAAGAGAATGGGATCCAAACCAGCTGCAAGTTTCAATGTACCACCGCTGCTGAGTAGGCATCACTACAGAGCATTGATAACTCAACCTTTCCCTTTAAACATGAAACAGAGTTTTGAGTTAGGACCCGTGGGCTTTTTCATGGTTTAGATCCCATTTTAGCTGCTGCCTAAAGCATAATGCCTGGAGCATTAATGAGAGGGCAAAAATCTAAGTCAGAGGTATTCTGCTAACTCTAATTGTATTTATATTTCAGTGAACTCAAATCAAAACACAGGGAAGTTGAAATAAAAGCTATGATTCCCAGGACACCCCATGGCCCAGAAAGGAGATGTAGGAGGCAGATTCTGCCTGCTGCTGCCGTGAGTCTGAGTGGGACCATAAGCAAGGCTGCACACGAGACAAGCACATGTTTGACCTTTGAAGTAATTCCCTCCTTGTGAAAGCACCAAACTGGCTTAATACCCCCCCAAAAAGTACTCTTCCAAATAGATAATGGCTGTTTTCAGGAGCAGAACTGGGAAACAGCCATGTACCTTACAGCAGGGATGGCTTGGGTGGCTCAGGAGCAAGGAAACTCACCCGCTAAACGAGCTGTTGTTCTGCTTTCCTTTTCCTCAAGTCCTTTCTCATTCAAGAGGGCTCTGATTTGGTGCCTACTCCAAATGTGCTTTGAGCTAAGCTCTGTCCTGATCCCAGTCTTTACTCATAGCTAAGCAGGATGCTCTGGAAGGATCCCAGCTCAGAAGGGCCCCAGGATCCCAACCCTATCCCTCCTTCTTGCACAAAATCCCCACAAAGCCAAGCAGATGCAGTTCCTGATGGAGGTGCGGAGGAGAGCCCACTGGGTTTGGGAAGAAGGGAGTGCAGCCGCTCACCTGGCCCTGCACTGGCTGTATTTAACCAGCTTTCCTTGCCCCATTATTGCCCCAGGATTTGTGGTCGTTTTTAACTCACAGCTCTCAGTCACCACCAGGAGACCTGTGTGACAAGGGCTGAAAAAAGCATCAGAAAGGGACTGCATGTATGCTGTAGAGTCAAGCTGCCTGCACGTGTCACACATGGCATCCCAGGAAGAAAGTTCTTGGCTTACATATTGATACGTCACTTCCTAACAGTGGAAGGGATGAATTGCAATCACATAAATCCTGGTTCTTAGGCAATCTCAGTCCAAGCCACTCCTCTGTCTTAACTGCTGCACAAGTCATATATAGCCAACAGAGAGGTGTCTGCTACTTTAGATATTGCTTTGAAAGCTTGCTCCATGCATTCCCTGAAAACAGTTTTCCTTCAGTTCCTTGAGTTCCTGCTTTCCTAGCCCCTTATCCCATTAAGCAACTGCCTTTATTTTAACAGAAATAACATACTTTTCAGACTTTCTCAAAGAGCTCCATTTTTAACCTCCTCCCAATTACAGTGACCACCACTGGCTTTATTTATTTCTCCAATATCCCTCCAGTACTGCAGCATGCAGAAATACAAGCTTTCCTTCTGCTCTGTCCTCAGTGCCATATTAATCTCTCTCAAAATTCATTGCACTATCTAAACAGATTCTTTAAAAGCTTCAGTTAAAGGAATGATTCTGAAGTTTCTTTTAATATTGGAAAACCCATTTGATGTTGGTTTGGGGTTGCTT
Organism: Psilopsiagon aurifrons; assembly: GCA_025447955.1. Lineage (NCBI taxonomy): Eukaryota > Metazoa > Chordata > Aves > Psittaciformes > Psittacidae > Psilopsiagon > Psilopsiagon aurifrons. Next base: position 45,358 of record JAOEHY010014103.1, on the reverse strand, counting down.
TTTTAATGGTGATAGGTTTTTACAAGCACCTGGCAGAGGAGGATAAACCAGCAAACATCTGTAAACAAAACGCAGCAAACACTGATAGTGCCATTGACTTTGCTTGTATGGTTGTTCTGCTAGCAAGGGTAAAATACAGTGGAATAAATCCTCCTTGCTGCATTTTTATATGCCAGTCAATACATGCATTTTCATCAAGTCAGAAGGGCTCTCCACCTTTGGTGCTGCAGCTGGGACAAGCCATTTAGGCAGGCAAACAGACATGCTGGGAGGTAACAGGCTGAGAGTGGGATGTTCCCACTGTGCTGACATAGCTGCTTTGCATTTCCAGCTCAAAAATAAAGGGAAAGCAACCTTCTGAGAGAGCTTCCAAAGGGTGGGCTGAGATATTGAGAGGAGGTCAACTGCTATTTCCCAGCATAGCGCTTCTTTCAAAACACTTTCACAAGACCACAGGTCCTCCTCCAAGTTCTGCTACTGTTGACAGGGAAACTTCAAGTGTTCCAACTGCCCAACTGTCCATAACAGGCTAGGAAAAACAAAAGTATGGAAAATATATCTTAGCCCCTTGGATTTGAATTTGACAAAGTTGGAAAATTTGGGTAACTGTGGCTATTGAGAAGCTCCAAGTTTATCAATGTATCTTCTCTTGCAATATTTAGCAGGATGAATTTTTAACAACACAAAACCCTCCGTACGCTATGAGTCTGTCCCTAATGGCTCACAACTTGCAGAGGTGAGCAGAGAGCAATTTTTTACTACTGAAATTTTAACATTCCTTCTGGGGATTCACAACAAATTGTTTTCCAGGTCAACTCGGGCCTCCAATCTGTCTAATTCATGGAGTCCCATCTCTAACAGATGACTGTGTTGAAGTTATCTTGCTAATCAGGTCAGAGGAGGCAAAATAATCCCTTTAAAAGTACCACCACTAAGACCCACAACACAAACCTGCCTGGAACTTCTAAAACATCCTTTAGGAAGTAAGTACCCCGAGAGTATCAGAATAAACATATTCTGAGATACTTTGGAGTACTTGAGTGCAAACCCACACTTTTCGTCTTCCCACTGGCAAGGACTTACCATAGCATCAATTTGCAATGGCATCTTTCATGCCCAAAGCATACAAAGGAAAGCACAACTAAATGACCACTGGATGTCTCTAATAATTTGCATTTAGGTAGATAGTAGCTTCCAGCAATTTCTCTTTCATTTGGGGAAATGAGAAAGAGGAGAAGCAAGAAAACAGAAAAGGAAGAGCAGATATGCTGGTTCACTTGACATTCGTTCTTAACAGTCATAATACAGAGGCACCCACATCCTCCACTGCTGCTTTAACAGCTGGAGATACATCCATGGAAGTTTTCCAATGTACAAGCCCAGCTGCCTCCAGTCAGTGCAAAGTACGAAGCACTCAGCAGCACTCTGCTCCCATCCTCTTTAACCAAATATGCACCTTGAGATAATAGATTTACTGAGAAAATAAATGCACGCATCCTTAATGCAATGCTTCTGCTCTTATACCCATTCCAAAAAAACGGCATCACATCCTGCCTGGGCTAAATCTGGGTATATAAACTGTGAACAGAAAGGGTTTGCACAAACAACACGGCGAATAAATAGTTACATACAAAGGCAACAGCATTCTGAGGTTTTACAAGACAAATAACCCAAAGCTGTAAACACTTTTGGAAAACAAACAGCTCATCAGTTTCCTTGGGTCCCTTCATCTTTGCGCAAATCTGCACTAGAATGAAGTAACCTCACCTCGAGCTACTCTTGATTGTTCCAGCACACTAAGAAACCTCCTTGCATTTGTTAGTATTTGTATTCCTGCACTGAACAGCAGCTCCATTATGGAGCTGGGCTGCATTGGGCTGGTTTACCTCTACATGTATACCCATGAAAGAAACAGCCTGTGCTTCAAGTGCTGGTGATCTTGATTTATTTATAGTTATTTTCAATGGTCAGGAGGGAAAATAATTGTCTGAGCTGAATGCATGGTCAGCAAACAGCAAGTCTTAGTCACATTAAGATGTTTCTATTCCTCAGCTAAATGTTGAAAGGGCATGTTTAAAGGGAGACTGTGAAGAGCAGGAGATGCTAAATAAGGTACCAAATGTGACATCAAGCTCTCAGGAATGAGGGGTCCATCGGCTCTGCAGCCTAAGCAAACACATCTTGCTTCCAGAGAGATGTTCCCACATGGCCCAGTTAACTCAGGAAAGAGCTCACAAACCCTGGACACTGGATGCATGCGTATTCCTCTTCTAGTCAAGCTAGATCAACAGCCAGCCGGAAAATGCTCTTTTTACAGACTTGACAGCCATAAAAGATATCATGAAATGCCACTCCATTAACAAACTTCATTTCAGTCGCCCTCTGTTAAAATGGATTTTTATTCCATTAAGCTCAGTATACTCTGCCCACTCCTAGAAAGAAGAGCATGCGATAACATTTAGTAGAGCCATTAATCTACATTTCTGGCACTGCTCTGGAGGTCGGAACAGCAGAGATCACAGTCATACACATACAGCAGCTTCCTAAAACCTCCGGCACAGCCAGTTGCACTTGGTTTTGTAGGTTTGGTCTGGGTTAACTCTTATTTGCAGTCCCTACTATTCACTTCCCTACTTCTAAAACTGCTATTTAAAGCAACCGCAGAAACAGCAGGGTCCAAATGATAACTAGCCTTCATCCGCTATCTTCTCCCTGCAACACCATTACATGGTAATGCCTCAGGGGTGTGAATATAGCACTGCTAAGTCAGAAAGACTCCTTCGGTGGCTGTAAGCACGGATTAACAAATCTCAGATGGAAGGATCAGACTCTGCTTCTTAGTCTAGGTGTGAGAGACAAATAGATGTATGAAAAAATAAAGAAGCAAACCAACTGGGATGATGTTAGGTAGGTGATTCATCCAACCAACAGCCTTTCAGCAAGGCAGAAGACCTCTCTGTAAAATAAATTCCCTTCTGGATTACTGCCTCCCAAAGCAATAACATAAATCCATCTAACATTTAAGCAAAGGGATATTGGACTTGACAGATCAACAAGGACCACGTTTGCCTACAGAGTTATAAGGTCACTACTGAAGACCCAGATGAGAAAAGCAGGTGCCTGTGGAAAGGGGCCAGATATCAGAAGGTAGCTAAAGGAGATTAACCTTTGAAGAAAACAAGAAATATTAAGAAATCATCAAGGCTGGTCCCACAGGCCTAGGCAGTTAGTTCACTTCCCATTGCTAATAAGATACAGTAAAAGCCTGCAATGTTCTGCAGCTGTTCGTTGGGATTTTGTTTGGTTGATTTTATTCTAAACATGAAAATCAACTGATGGACCATGCAGTCCAAATGCCATGAAACAGACACGATAAGAGAATAAACCTTCCCTTGAAGCAGAAATCAGGCAGTGCAGGTTCAAAAACCTCTGAAGCCCATTCTGCAATCCCAAGCACTTCCAGACATGCCCATTGCAGCTTCCCAAGGCAGCACTGACACTTGTCTGCAGACATGTTGCCGAGACAGACCCCAAAGAATGGCATTTCCAGAGAAAACCCATCCAGTGAGATAGACTACAGCAGAACACACACAAGTTCAGTTCTAAGTATCAACTGCCACAAGGTAGCATCTGTCCTTGGGTGATATTTTGTGCTGCCACATTCATGGGATGGGAGTTGGAGTGTAATACAGTTCAGTTTGCTTTGTATACTCCTATCACGAGACTTTTCCATCCCAGAGGCAATCAAATTAAAGAAAACTTCTTCTTTCAGAAAACAGAACAAATTAACCTGCCAACTTCTTTTTTATTTGATTCAACTTCAATGCTGTTTGTACAAGTCTTCATGGGTCAAGAGTAACGCACCACAGATACTGCATGGGCATTTAATGATATCACAAAATTGAAGCTAATATGCTACATCTCTCCCTGCTGCACAGCATACCTAAGCCACTTAAAGCAAAGAGCAGCTCATATGTAGAGCTTACCTCTGGAAAAGTGACAAACCAAGTATCCTAACAGGGGAGGGGATCAAGAGACTTCTGTCTTGGCTCTCTCAAGCCCTGCTCCACAATGACTCATTTTCCAGCTTCTCCAGCTGATGGAGTGACCAGCCAACCCAAAAAATCTCACATTCCAAGGCAGTTTGGATGGGGATGCCTTTGCACACAAGAGCATCTCTCAAAATAATTGGTTCCGCAGTGCAGAAAAACCTTTCTCCCCTGAGCCAACTGAAGTGCTATAGACACCTCTTCACTGGAGAACACTATCCTAACATTGCAACGTGACCTGCTGGGTACACAGACCCTGGGCTGAGGCAGTCAGAGGGACTGCTGTAGTACACAACTCTTCCTCCTGACCGCAGGGCAGCTGGTTCACAGCTAAGAATGCTGTTTGGACCTTGCCCCAGGAGTCCTCACCACAGATCGACCTGGGCTGGCTGCAGTGACACATAAGAGTGAATTCACAATCCAGCTCCTCCAACACCAAAACAACTGCCAACCCAAAAAGCCCCTCAAAAAGAGGCTTATAAACCTACTGGATTTGAGAGAACTGCAGAAATCTGGTACACAGAGTAAATGAGTTAACACAGAATATGTGAATTTGCATTTAAAATACTGATCTTACAAATGAGAGCTCTCAGCTAGCGTAGTGGAACAGAGTACATTGAGCTGCATATGGACAATCTGCAATAAACAACACCCTCCTCAAAAGGGTACTGCAAGCCATTCAGCAAGCAAGAAAAGACAAGACCCCAAAATGAACCTCCCTTCAGGACAGGGCACCACAATGTCATGCTGACAGAAACAACATGTCTGGTATAACAGATGAGGACGTGACCAACTAGCCACTTGGGTTGGATTCCTGGGCTCTCAAAAAACTGCTGGGCTCAACATCATGGAGGGAAAAAGTGTGTACTTATACATTTACGTGTCTATTAATATATATATGAACTCAGTCTGGTTGTTCATCTTACTACTAACAGTGCAGCAACAAGGGATCATCTGTTGGAGTGACCAGGCACAGGAATCACCTCCACAAGGCAACCTGGCAATTAAATCAGGAGAATCCAATTATCAGCAGGGCATCAGCAATACAGGAAAAGGAAAATAGATTTCACTCCATTTAGTGAAGCCTAACTAGCAACAAACAGGGAGAGGAACAGAGCCCATGCCCTGCACTGTTCAGTCCATTTGGTACCATTCTGGTAAGAACTTTTCATCTAGGACAGTTTCAGATGGATCCCAGACTAGAGTTTCATTCCTCTCTCTAGCAGCATCCAAAAGGTTTATCTGTTTATCAGTCACTAATTAATTCTTCTGACAGGATTCATTTGTTTAAATTCATTTGCACGTTTGGGGTGTATTTTTTGCCTGTGGAATATCATACTATTTTCTGAAATCCATATTAATGGAAAATGTGGCTGTAAGTATGTGGATTTTTAACCTTCCTTTCATAGAATCATAGAATAATTAGTGTTGGAAAGGACCTTAAGATCCAGGTGCCATGGGCAGGGGCACCTCCCACTAAACCATGCCACCCAAGACTCTGTCCAGCCTGGCCTTGAACACAGGGGATGGAGGAAAGGAACAAGGGGAATACAACAGCAGGAGTGTACAGGCTGGGAACATTGTTTTGGTAACTTTTTGACAAATGACTTGTTAGTCCTCAGGTTGATAACATTGACTGGTCAGATCTGCTACCAGCGCAGGTGATTTCTAACCATAAGAAATGGTCATGGTACGAAGTTTAACCGGTCTCAGAGCACAGACGTAGAACGGAGTTGATTTCAGCACATCCAAGCTGGATACTTGAAATTATGGTCCGACCTTAAATCTCTGCTGAAAAACTCCACAACTACTGCAAGGACCTTCAGCCTTCAAACCCACCCCGTGTCTACTGTGATACAGGGAAATGCGGTAGAAGTTTTCATTGTGGACTGCCAGGAACGTGCAACAACAGAAAAGGAAAATAACACTGTCTGAGACCAGACATGATGGCCTCACACAGCATTTCCTGTGCCCTGATGTGTACATGCTCCCTTGCTTTTTACAGTTGCAACAGACATTGCAAAGTTTTGAGTACAGCAAATGTTATAAACACAAGATACTGTCCCATTTCCTCTGCTGCTTATAGCTCTCCATGTCTGGAGGAGATCACCTCCCCGGCTGCAGCTCTACCACCACAGTGGTTGTGCTGCAACAGCTAATCCCAAACTAACACCATCAGCATCACCCAACACCTTACAAGCCTCATGCAAACACCACTTCACTTTCTCAGGGACAGGTAACAGCAGGACCTCTGGCACCAAGTTGGGAAAATGAATTATCCAGCACTGTGCAGAGCCAAGAGAAAAGCTCAGGAAATTCCCAAGTCACTGACTGCTGTTCTGACTCTTCTTTGCCTCCTCCAGCCTAGAAGGCCTGAATTAAGAACTACAACAGCAGCCACAGAGCTCTCAAAAGATGCTCTACAAGAAAAGCCCCAGAAGACAACACTGAGTAGGCAAGCAAGGATTAGCTATGCTCACTTGGGGAGACTTTCTTAATCCTGAGAAGAGGTAGCAGAGCTGCACAAAGCAGCAGACAAAAGAACCAAAATGCAATTCTAATGGGCAAGAGCACTTCTTCCCTGCAAACTCCATCCATTCTGACATTACTTAACTGAACTCTTTTCCAGACAAATTCTGCTTCTCTCTCTTCAGTTGTGTTCCTTTACACTGTGCTACCTGCTTTCATTTTTTATTTATTGTACTTCACCCCCGTTATGATCTTCACAAAGTTTTCAGCCGATTGCAGGAATCTCACATCTCTCCTGACCTGCTGCTAGGGATTGATGCACAGCAGTGCTCATTATTTTACAGGTGCCCTCCATTTGGAGAAGCTGCACCATTTGCAATACAAGGGAAAGTGTGACGGTGGCAAAGGAATGTTTCTGTCTGAGCCAGACCCCCTTGCTAAAATGTTCAGCATTTAATCCATGCACTTTGTGCAAGATCAGGAGTGACTTCCTCATACACGTGTTTACAGCCATACAAAACCACGGGGTCATGGTGCCTGTTTGTATAAGCAGATGTAGGCCCCTCATGCCCATGATTTCTGTTCCAGGATATCTCTGACCATATCAGCCAGCCACTACAATCGGGTTACAGCAGTGATGAAATGAAGTCCACAGTCTTACACCTGGGAGATGCATCTAGCCCAACTGGCTGCTTTTCCAGAGAGGTTTTGAGCGAGTTTTTAAAGCTCTGAGCTTTATTCTTTACATCTGTGCATATTTGCTCACTCCACTGTATTTCCTCCTTCCATTCCTGCAAAACCCTGCCACTTCAGAGCGCAAGCTGCACCCGTGTACACAAAACCAGGGAGCATGGCAGCAGCACAGAGCCTGGCAGAGCAGGAACCTGGGCACGAATCACAGCAGACCACAGAGGTGTGCAGCACTGGGATAACATTGTTCCCACAGTGCTGTAGGATTTCAAAACCAAATCTGGTATACTTTAGAGCTGGAAGCAAATCACCAATGAAAAGACCAGTCTGACTTGCTTTACCAGGAGCCTGGCATCCGCCACAGAGCACAGCAACAAAGGCAAAAAGAGAAAGAGAAAAAGGTCCTCAGGGACTTGGAAGACTAAAGGAAATAATGAGGCATTTACTTTGGAGCCTGAATATTGCATGATACTGTATTTGCTTAAATGAGCAGACTGCAAGCGAAATACAACATGGGACCTTTATTCACCTATAGCAAGGACGTTCAAGTGACTCCTGTCTCCCTTCAGATGCTCACAAAAAGTAAAAGGAGCACTGGCAGATAAATTTTAGAGTAAAAAGGGTAAATAAAGAGGAGTCCAGCTGCACAGTGAGATACCCATTACAGGGTATGGCTCTCCCCTTAGACAGAGGCAAAAAATGTCATGTACTAATATTTCAGAACTAGCACTCGCCAACCACACAGTTAGGGTCTTAAATGTACATTCCTGTGTCACAGCAGCAGCAGACACAAAAAGGAGCATGGTAATACTTCAATATGACGCTCCAAGCTTAAAAGTCACTTACAGTAGAATGAAACCTATTCAGTATTTATTTTCCACAGGCTCAAGTCAACAGTCCTAAGCAGATGGCTGCCGTTAGCATAAAATGATCACCTGAGGAGGGAAGTGGAAACAAGTAACTCCAAGCAACCATCTGCTTCTTAATTTTAAAGCAAAGGGCACAAAGAACTTTGGGGCACTACCAGGTATATTCCATGCTGTGCCATACCCTCCCAATTACTCAATTGTCAGCATCAGTTAATTCCCCCATTGTTGTGATTCGATGCTTTCCTACACTATGCCCAAGAGCCATAAATGACTGTGCCATGTGTCACCACTACCTTCTTCAGAGAAAGTCCTCCCCCAAGCCAAAATACTTCATTTGCAAATCACACCTGAGCAGAAGCCGACAGGAAAAGCTTGGCTCCATCTGTAGATACAGTGTCTCTTTGGCTTCAGTAGGACATAAGCAAGTACTTAAACTCTTCACAAACCAGACCCTTGAAGCAACAGGCAAGCTTCTTTCAAACAATGTATGTATTAACTTTGCTCCAGATGGGAAATGTTTATACATTACCAGGTATTTATGAAAGCTTTTGCTCTACATAATTTACAACAGACAAAACTGTCTAATTCCAAGCCACAGTCACGTGTTCTTCCTTTTAAAATATTAATGTCTCCTTTGGTAGGGAATCACACATGACTTCCTGCATGGGTGCCCTGCCCTCAAGCACTCACAGTTTACTGCAGCCATAAACTACTGTTTTAGGCAAAGAATGATTTGGAAAGTTTCCTGCTCTGGTGTTTGTTTCTCAAAAGGAAATATGTAAAACACAGACCAATGCCAGTCTCCCAACTGGTGTTCATATTTGCTCTGCACGCAAGCTGACCCGTTTTGCTTTTGGCACTCAGTTTTCTGATCATGCAAGCTCCAATTACTACATCAAAGGGGTAATACCATGAAGACCCCATGTTAAAAAAAATATCTCTTTCCAAACATCATAATGCTGCCTTTTAGGGATGTTTAAATGGCCCATAACTTGCCCAGAGACCTGTATGTTGTGTTTATACACTTTTACTTCAACAACTGCCCCTCTTGCAAAAGCACCACCTTGAAATGCAACATCCACATTCTCAAGAGACCTCCACAACTCCAGCAGCTGGAATTGTACAGGGCAACCTGTTCTCCGTACACAATGAAGGTTTGCCTACAAGAAGAGAAGAGGCTGTCAAGTAGAATTGCATCTGTTCTGTGATATAACTACTCCATCCTAACAACATAAATGTGAATGTGATTTTACCAGTGTAAAGGTGTTTTATAGTGGCATAAACATTCCTGTACAGGAATAGAAATGAAGGAAGTTCCTTCTTACCCATCTTACTGCTCCCATACTACAAGCGCTATCAGGGTAATTTGTTTAGTTTTAAAAAGCTTGTTTATAAATTAGACCTAAATATAGACACAAAATGAAAGTATCCATGCTGGGCAATTTTGTATGGCTTCACCAGAAGAAAGGTCTGTAAGTAAACACATTTAAATAAGATATGTGATCTGTTCACAACAAGTATTAAAAAGCCAGTGAAACTCAATTGACTAGAAATTATGGCATTGAGTGAGACTAATGAAAAACAAGGAAGAAGAGCACATTTGAGAGTTTTTTATTAATTAAATACTAAGAATAAAAACCTCACAACTAAAAAGTAAAATCAAACCGGCATAAGCTTCAATTATTTAAGAGGGAAGATATCTCTGGTAGCCTGAGAAACACCAGGTGCTAATTTGTAACAAGTGAATACACACATTGTGCATGGGATATTCATGAAAACGTGACAGCAGGGATCAAACCTGCAACAGTTTTGAATGACAGAGATTCCCTTGTTCAACTCTCCACAGTCCTCTTGTCAGCACCTGTCTGACAAGAGGAACAGAAATGAAGACAATGGTGACCTAAGGGGGCCTTTTTTCACCTCCTGTCAAGGTAAACATTCCTTAGAGAATCTGTCAAAGCATTAAATTCATCTTTAATCTTCCGAGTAAAAAAAAAAATTGGCAAAGTAAAACCAAACAAGTTAAAATTCAACTAAGTAATTTCTCCAGCAAAGACCCCGTTGTCCATGGATTATTTAAGTTAACTGACAGACAGTTTTATCAAAGCCTTGTCGACAGGAAAAGAAAAGAATAATGCAATATTAAATGCTGCTAACTGCAAGAAGGTCATGAAGATTTATGGTTTACCCTCCTGTAAATACCATTCTTTATAACTGATCCCCAGGAGATTTACTGAATGCTCAATAACCTTTCTGTGGTGGATGCAAGCAAAATTATCAGCACTATCTCGAAACCCAGCTTATTCAGCAAGCCAAGAGCACCATGCAAATTGACCTCAACAGAGCCATCCTTTCTCTCCCCCTTCTGTAAGTTGGTAGTAATGAAGATGCTGCTGTGATGGAGAATCCTCGCAGTCAAGGTTGAACTTTAAAATGCACTCAGAAAGAGTTCTCTGAGCCAAATGTCACTGAGCTGGCCTTGTGGGCCCAGCACAGAAGATGAAGTGTGTACACTGGGCTCTGCAGGATTACTGCTAGAGAGACTCCTTCACCTTCATTTGAAAGAAAAACTAAATGCTTGCCCTGAACTGGGCAGTGACTTGGCAAACGGACGCAGGAGCCACATCTGCCATTACATCCTTTGTAGCTTTCTTGACTTCAGTGTTACCATGAATCCCATTACTAGCAAATGCAGATAAGCAAATGGAAAAACATTTAAGCTAAATCAGGTTTTTAGATGAGTTAGTTTAGCAGAAGCCTGCTTAATGGAGCCTGATAAACTGGTCCCAAAATCTGTGCACAGGGGATGCAAGAAAAATTAGGAGAGTGTACAACATAAATTATCTTTTTTATCAGTCATTGGAGCTTTGTTTCCCTGTGCAGTCACAGACATCACCACTACTGCCCAGTCCCAGATCGCAAGTAATGACCAATCTCTGCCTCCAAAGATGCACCCCAATATCATTATTAAACTACCTGTGTTGCAGACAGCCTCTGGGAAAACAGCACGTTCTGACACAGCACAAGTGTTCTTTGGCACAGCAATGGGTAGTTTTAGCATTGCAGTAAGAACTGATGAGCACTCCTGGCCGACGCACACACAAACATGCCTGCAGCCCAGATCATCTGAAGAGCTGTTGCCTGCACAGCAGTCCAAACTCTGGACACTGCTGGAAGCTGTGTTCTTACTACTTAGAGATGCGCTCAGGGGGCACCTGGCCCCACTAGCTGGGACCTGCAATTTAAACTTAAAAACTAATGGTCAGACTGCGGGGTACAATTCTACATCTGTATTAAGGTTTTATCAATGCAAGAGACATGGGATTACAGTGCTTCTCCACTTGTCCCATGCAATCCCCCCTCATAATTAATCTCATCCTGCAGCAGCTATCCATGCAAAGGGGAGTGGTACAAAAAGCACGAGCCTCCTGGCAGAAGATCACAATCTCTTTTCTCCCACACACTCCTTTTCTTGCATGGAAATACATATTGGCACAGCTGACAGACAATGAGGATATCACATGAGTATCTGGCTCAGAGGCGTTTGCAGCCAGCGTTCAGCCTCATCTCCCTCTGTGGACTGACTTGTGCACACTGCCAGGAGGATCTTGGTAGTGAGCAAGTGGGCTTTAAGTCTCTAACCTACCTGATCTGTATCAGAGGCTTTTTTGCCCCTCTTCTTGATCTCTAGATTTCCTGTTTTCAGTGAGCTTTTGGAAAAGGCAGAAATTATCATCCCACCCACACTATTTAATCCACACACACCTCCACACTTTCACAGCAGTTTTAAGCAGAAAGTTGGGACCAATGTGCCAGGCCTAAACCTAAACTGTCCCAGTGCTAAAGCTGATGCTGATATGGGGTTACAGCTGTTACCCATTTGATGCAACTCTTATGCCTTACCAAGTTCCCAAGACAGATGCAAATAGATCCAAAGCTTTAGGGGGCTAAGATCTGGTGTACTCGTTTCTAACCCATCACTAACTTAGAGCAAAATTAAATCCCACCTGTAAGCATCCATCTGTTATTTCCAGTCACCTAGCGCAAAATAGAATATTTAAGGAGTGATTTATGATTCCACTTATTTTACATACCTCAAAAGGAAGCATGCAAATAGCTAAATATTTTAAACTAACCAGTGAGCAGTTCCCAAGCCTCTAAAAACATCTGCATCTCCCTCACCCACATGCAAGAGATTCCAAGTTTTTAAGTAAGGAAATTAGGTTTTAAAATATTCTATTTTCATAGAAATTACATCCTGAAGGAGATAACTTGGCCTTTGTAAAAAAAACCCAGCTCCCCTGGGTGATTCTTGGAAGGGCTGGCAGAAGAGCTCTTGTTCCATCCACCATCCAAGATGCATTAAATTGCACAGACAAAGTAATAAAAAGGTCAAAGTTGTTTGAAGTTTAGTCAAACATAAGTAGCATTTATGATAAGCATAAGTACATACAATACATAAGTATTTATGATAAGCAGTGCCCCTGAGGAGTAGGATAATAGGATACTACTGACCTTCTGCAGCGCAAGAGTCAGTAAAAGGCACCTAATGCCAGGGGAGATATTACAAAGGTCTCCAAGCCCAAATATACGTGCACATACACTAATCAGGCTGCACACTTGCTCACACTTGTTTATTATTTGCACTGAGCTCTCTACCCCAGGATGAGGGGAAATCCCTGGTGTTGCTAATGACCTAGCGCATGCACTAAATAAGTCAATGTAGATCAGGGCAGCAAAGATTAATGGAGTTCTTCTGTGGGAGTTTTGCTTCTGTTCGAGGAAATATTGGAAACATTCTTAACAGTGACTTCATACAAATAAAATTGTTCCTCTCATCCTGAGGTGACAAAAAAGAAGATACAATCCCTTGTTTGATTCACACCCATGACAAAGGAAGCAAGAAGACAGCAAAACCTCTTTCTTTGCCAATTATGAATACTTACCATGGATCTTTTAACGAGAGAAAAAATGTTTCTTCCTTTGAGGATTCCTTGGGGATTCTTTTCTTATTTCTATCTTCCCCAGAAAGAGTACACGGGAAGGTCAGTGAAGAACCAGAGGATCTGTGTTCTTTCAGATGGCAGGAAAGGTCAGATCACCACATAAAAGCCTACCCTGATGGACTCCAGGCAGTAATAAGGAGGGCCATAAGAAGGCCTATAAATAACCAGTATATTTGTCCTTTCTTGGCATATTTCCTGGAATAAGGTGTTGAAAGCACTCCCAAAGACTTGAGGGAAAGGAGTGCATCAGAGCAGCAAGCAGTGCTGCTCCCTCCTGTGGTATCACACACAGAAGGACACTTCAGCTGTCACAGACTCCCAAATATCTGTTTTCATGCTGTGGTCATGCAGCCAGACTCCACGGGCCCTGTGACTCATCAGGCTCCTTGGCACAACCCAAAGCTTTGGGGAGTCCTGTCTCCTTACAGCGTTGATCAGATTTTACATCCTCCTATTGCTGCACCTTGCGCTTGGTCCTAGCAGGGAGTTAGGAAACACATCATAAGTTAAGCCTTTTACAAGTTAGAATATGAGAATCAGAATTTCCTGCCTCTGTTGGTGTAATTGCTTAGGGTTTTGTAATTCCTGGAGACACAACCAATGTCAGAGCAACCTCTTCCTTAAGAGGCATTATTAGCTTCAAAGGTTTGACTTCATCCACAAAGTACCAGTTGAGCTCCCCCTAATCCAGCAGCACTACCCCTCCAAATGCTGTAATCACATGCCTAGACCTATGTTGTAACCTGGTAGGTAATCAACAAATGCCCTATACCAAAGCTTGCTGGGGCTATCCAGGATTCACTGTTTTCTTGTGATTACACTGTATTCCGGTGCCACAGTGTCGTGGTTTGAGCCTGCAGCTGAACCCAGGACACAGAGCAGCAGAGATTCTCCTGCAGAGGAGTCACACTATGCCATAAGATTACTTGATCCTAAGTCAAGAGCACCAACACTGAAACATAATGACCCAATATGCTTTGTTATGCCTAGTATCACATCAGCAGGGGATGTGATTCAAGAGGAGGATGCTCAGCCTCGCTCTGCTACAGACAGTAAGATGCTCAACAGAACTTGAGGGGAAAAGAATCGATTCAAAAGAAATACAAGACTTCTGTTGGGAAGCAGGCAGGGAGAGAGAAGTGAGCATAGAGAGAGAGCACAACTTGCTTTATTCCTTTTGTTGCAGCTTCCCTGAAATCCAAAGAAAGAAGAGGAGCCACTTTGTATTCTATTATGGTCAGACACAAGCCAAATTATATCACTCTGCTACACTGGTTACTAAAGAAACATGATAAACAAACAACATCCCCAGAGAGCTCAAAAATAAAGGGGCCAGTACCATTATTCAGAGAGATGGAACAGAAGACACAAGAGAGGCAACAAGGAGAGAAACTATTATTGTGTATGAACCTAGATAATGCGCAGTAAAAATCGGCATTTGTGTTTGTTCAGTTTGTCCAGCGCTGACACACCAGGTTCCAGAAGGTTAGCTCTGATCTTCCTATGAAATGCAGCAGGCTGTAGCCATTTGTGTAGACTGAGACAGGCTTTAAGAGAAGAGGCTAATAATACCCTCATCTTTATTGCCATCAGTGCATCAACAACGTATCTAGTGTAGCTTTCTACGCACTGTGTTTGGCTCACACCACTCCACGGATGCTATCAGTTAGAAAGGAGGAAATCACAGAAAACGACCATGTTTCAGTTCGAATCAAGACTGTCAGTGATAAATGGGAAATCTGGGTCTGGGGTGGATTCTTGGGATAGCCATCTGGAGCACACATCTGGGGAGAAGTTAACCAGTGGCTGCATGCCACTGTAATCATTCCTCCCTCAAGTACTGCAAATGGAGCATCAAAGCAGAAAGCAGGTGGTTCTTCCAGGAGGTAAATGAACCACAGAGAAGGGTCAGAAAGCGAGACATGCATTTGATGAGGTTTGGGGTTTTTTCCTGCTCATAAAAATTGTCAGAACAATTTACCCATTGGATGTTATACCAGGTTACTACATGGCCAACATCTTTATGCCTGTTGCTTTGCAGAGACTAGAAGTTCAGTGAAAAGTTGCCTTAAAAAGGCATTAACTTCAAGAGTACAAACTAGCATTTAGTTTCTCACATGAGAACAGATCTATTGTATTCCAACACTGAGAGACTTCATCTCATGCTATGTACATTACTGCTAATTTGGGAACATCAAATTCAGGGACTCGTGAAATCTCATTAGGATTTCAAAAGTTTTCTCATTCTGCATCAAGGTAATCCTAAAGCCCCAGGATAAAAGGGGAATCCCTGCATGGGATGCAAGCAGTAGGAATTAAGCTCCTGCTCCGAGCCTCTTTCATGCCCATGGGTGTCTGCTGGTTGCTGCCTGTTCCTGGGAGGAGACCACTGCCAGGGGACAGGTGGAATCACATTGAATACATGTTAATGCAGAGCAGGAGTCTGAACCACATCTTTACCAAGCAAGAGCCCTGATACAGAAGTGAGCTGCAGTGACTGAATAAGTGTGGTCAAAAACTTGTTCAAGAGGTGAGAACTCAAACTTTTCTCCTCTAGGAAAATTGTCAAGTTTTTTGAATGCTGAAGTAGTTTACCTGAAAAAGGTTTTGGTTTGGTTTGGTTTGGGATTTCTCTCAAAAAAGGCTGATAATGTAAAATGAAATGTTCTCTCAAGAATTTGCAGATGAAACCTTAATATTTGAAGAGAACCATTTACAAATGAATCTCCAAATATTTGAACCTCACCTACATCTGAAGGCAAGCATAACTGTGACTTCTTCAGCACCATACATATGATGAAGCTGGAGAAGAGGTCCAGACCCAGACAGAGAACCCCAAAGTCCACAGCTCTGTCCAGAAGACCCACTACGTATGTATAAACAACTCAAAGACAGCATGGATTCTTCAGGGTTCCGCAGACCTCCTTGGACATCTTGTCCTGGGCTGCCTTGGAGGAGGCAACACCCCTGCCTGCCTTGGCAAGCAAGCCAAAGGAAATGGTTCCTTTTCTCACCTTCTGCCCCAAAAGATGCAACTTTCAGATCCTTTCTCAAGTCTTATTTTTGTTATTGTGCTTGGATCCAAGGTACACAAAGAGCGACCAATGCTACTATTTAGCAATTATAAAAAGATTGAATCTGTCTGCAGCTCATCCTCATATGGACAATGACTTGAAAAATCAGTGCTGTGGAGATTTAGACAGGTTGGTGACCTTTCAGCTTATGCTGTAAGCTATTTCAGCCTGGGGAGTTCGCTCTTCAGAAGAGCTCCTGTCTGTATTCTGCACTGAGATAAACTGCAGCTTCAACTACTCTGCTCACCCAGCATTTACAGAAACTAACACCCGACATGGACAGAATATATAAGCCAAAGTAGCAGCCAGAACCTCTGAATCTTTAATGGAACACCCTCAAGAGATGTGTAGGAATCAGAAAGAGGTGGTCTATGGCAATAAGGTTCTTTTTTTTAGTAGATACTAAAAATGCAACCGTAAAACTGGGGATTCACAATGAGATGGGAAGTTTCTCCCTTACCAGTTCAGCCTTGGCCGGGCCCAAGAGGTTTAGAAAGTTGCTACCATTTCGTGCTCAATGCAAAAGAGGAAGCCTTCACGTGTTTCTCAGTAGGCAGTTTCCACAGAACTTTGGCAATAAAACCAGCAAGTCTGCACCCAGAGGCAATGTCAGGAATGTTCACGTCCAAGCAGCGGAGCTGCAGAGGACTGACCAGCTCTCTTGTGCCTCTGTTCTTCTACAGAAGAAACACTGAAGCGTGCTCTTGGCAGGCACACAGCGACTGCTTATCTACAGACTGACAACACTGCATTTTGTGTCTGGCCAAGGCTAGACTGATACCTGCTCTCAGCAAGGCTGCTGAAAGGCAACTGGCTGGTTTTGTGCTCTCTTGTAACCATGCACTGCTTAAGTGGCTCAGGCAGAACTTGCACTAACTGCTGCATTTGGGATTGCCTTTCATTCTTAGCCTAGTACCAGTTACCTGGGTATCTTTCAAGGCTCTTTCACATAGCTTGCTGTGCAAGTCAATGCTTTTATTAAAGGAACACTCATTGTCCAGTAAATAAAAGTACACCAGGAGAGAAAGGAGAGCATGGTGGCAAGCACTTGGGTTAATTTATCTCATACCAAGTTACTCACGTTAACTGAAGTTACTCACATTAATACTAGTAACTGGGTTTTCATGTCTTTGAATTTGGGTTTTCTTTTCAGTTTTGCCTATTTCTTTAAATCCACTTAAAAAAAAAAAAAAAAAGAGGTTATTCTTCATAAAATGCTTTTAAGAATTGAGATGTAAAAAAGATTAAGAGAGGCAGGTCTCCTGCCTGCACTCCCACTCACCGAGCCCACACAGCACAGACGATGGATGAAGCAGGCACTACCAGGCACTCTGGCTGGGCACAGCCCCCAGAGGGGGCCTGGCCACACATCTGCAGAAGCCAGCAGAGGTAGGAAACAGCTCCTGCTGCAGTACCTCCAACTGCCTTTAAACTGAGACCCTCCTTTTCAAGCTCTTTTGTTACCCCTTTTCCTCCTTTCCTTTCTCAGCAGGTGAGAGCAATAGAAGAGCATCAGTAGGTTGGGTACTGGACACAAATCACCCAGCCTCTAAGCCACCAACATGCTCAGGCAATAATGCTTAAGTATATGCCTGCAACCCTCATGCTCCAAAAATTGCATACCTGGATCTCACAGGACATGTCCTTTCCTACATCACTATCTCTTAGCTCCAATAAGGCTGAGATATTCCAGTTACATCACTGCGCAATCAGGTTCACACAACCTGCAAATTGCAGCCAACACTTCTTTGTTCACGTCTGATCAGTTGCAGATGTATTATACCTGCCACCTGTCCTTGAATTTTCACGTTCTTTCCCAAACAGGACACAAGGTTATTAAACTCATATCTCATTTGGTTACCAGACCTGCTTTGAAAATCCAACCACTTCAGAAAGGCCGAGAAATGGGAAGCGAGTTTCGCAGAAAGTCTGGTCTTGCAATATTTACATGAGGTCGTAAGGAGAGCCACTCAGCTCTCACTTCTTGAGAGCTCAACTCAACTCTCCGGAGTCCTCTCCACCTAGCCACTAAACCAACTTTTCTTTTCCTGAAATTCTTCTCTTTCAAAAGCAGCTCCCTAAGGCACCTGCTACAACAAATAAAGCATCCTGTCAAATGCCATCAATTTAATTCATATTAATGGCAATGAAAGTTAAATAATAGATGTTGCCCACAGTATTTGCACATCTGTAAGTTCAGCTACATCACTAGGAAAAAATAAGAAAAGTTTTGCATTTCTTATGCAGAAGAGATGGACAATTAGCTCTTCAAAACAAAAGCCTCTCTTCGTTAACGGGAGTCATTTGTTGACATTTAACTAGCGTGATTCTCCAGAGCTGAATAATGAATGCACCAGAATGCAGGCCACTCGTGCCCAGCCACGTACCTGTGAGGGCTCAGCAGACTCACAGCATGATGGTCAATACCGCAGGCAACTCTGCCAGCAGCTCCCAGGGGCTGGATCCATGGAAAGCAGCCTCCCTTCCCCTGCCAAGCAACACGGCTGGACTTCATCACACCACCGTGTTTTATGGTACCTCCTGCCGCATGCCACACTGACAGGCCAGAGAAAGACAGTACAAAACGCTCCCTGCCCTGCGCCGAGCAGATGGCAGGACTGGCAATTACACAGCCAAGACTCAGCCAACAGCACTGAGCATCGAGCTATGTATCCGTGGAAGTGCGCTGGGGAGGACCGAAGGCAGCACAACAGTATTTATACTGACAGTGTGGTCCACCAGGCACCTTGAAACCTGATGGAAGAGCCTAGAAAACAAGCCACATCTGGAGATGGGTGCTGAATTTAAGAGAGAAGCGACATCCCTTGGGAGAAAACATGCCTTGTACTCCAGTCCTGCAACAGCCCTCAGCAGAAAGCAAAGCCACGCAGCCTGATTCACCAGCACAGGCTGCTGCCATAAGAGCTGAGAAAGCATGCCTCCTTGTACCAAGGCAAAGCAGTTGGTTGAGGAAAGTACAACTGAAAATAAGCCTTCCAGTGCTGCAGTTCTCCCTTCTCTTGTTTACCCCAGATTTTAGGCTTCCACAGGTGGCTACACCTGGGCAGACGCAGCATTAAGACTGCAGAGCTGCATAGTCTGTTCCCCACTTTCCAGACAGTGGCCATTTTGTGGAGCACCAATGCCAAACCCTCACGACAAAGTTGCTCAAATCCTCTCCTTTCTGCTGCCAGCTGAGGCTGAGCGCTCTGGGTAAAATGCCAGCAGTAGAGAGGTTAATAACAATGGGACTGCAATTCAAGCTTGCTGAGATAAACGAAGGTAAGGGTGCAAAGAAAAGAAGCAGGGGAGGATCCTTGTTGTGATTTCATGGCAGTCTTTTCCTTCTATCAGCATCATCTGAAAAGCACGCTTATCAAATTCACTCTCCAGCAGGCTCATCAGAGAGAGAGCAGGAGTCAAAACGTTCCTGAAACCCACCCAATCTGGCAAAAAGCAGCACCATGTCTACTGCTGTAACACATCCCCAGCCCCAAATACATCTTTACCTGAGCCTCGCAGCACTGAATTGGGTTTGCTGGGAAAACTTAACAACTCATTGCATGCTAAAGACCATACACATCATCTCAGAGCTGGGGATGGGAAAACATACCACTGTGGACTCAATACAGATTTAAATGGCGCACGCATAGAGCTACATCTTGTGGTTCCAGAGCATGGTGTGCTCAGTCTGCACCCAGAGACTCTGAGACCCACAAACCAGCCTTGAAGTTTCCCATGTGGGCATGATTAACTCAGAGTAATCTCACAGTTGCAAGCACAAGGAGATGCTGCAGGACTTGCTTACAACTGCTAATCTGGATATTTTAATACAAACTCCATGGGTAGTTTTAATCCACCAAAACCAACAACAAAATCCCCTCCCCCTCTCTAGTTGCCGATGTTCAAGGAGCTATTTTAGCTATTTTTCACTCCTGTTTTCATTTAATAATTTCTCAGCCGATGTTCACGCGTATCTAAAACAAAACATTTCTTACTTCGGTAAACTCCTGCGACTGAGCCGAGCACTCAAAACTGTCAACAAAGAATAAAAGAGAAATGGAAGAAAAATGCAGTGCCAAAAAGAACAAGAAGGATGATCTTTTAATGTAACACTTGCCAAATTCAGAAAGCTTTCAACATATGTATTTTTCTGAAAAAGATTTTACTGAAACTCAGCATCTAATGAAGAATTATGATCTGCTGTATTTCAGTTATGAGAGAATAAAGCTAGAAGGAATGTATTTAGACCCCTCATCACTCAAGATCTTACTATTTGAGAGGCAATTCAACGAACTAATAGTATGGAGCACATGACCAATTCTATTAATTTCAAGCCAGGATCTATTTCTCTTTGACAGATGCCTTCAGGTCTTCTCCTACCTGTTTCTTGTTTTTAAAAGCAACAGCAGGTTTTTGCTGTGGGAATGGGATATAGCCCCAGTCTTGCAGAGAGATTATACAAGCAGATCTGACTCTCCATGTACTTAGGATTAAAGATGCAGTTCTTGGTGCTGGCAAACTTTTTAAAAAACAAATATAAGAAACGTAATTTTTTTATTTCCAAGTAATGATAAGTTACAACATTAAATGAATTATTTATGATACTCTATGGATAAGAAATCAACTTCGTTGCCTCACTCATTACAAACCCAGTCCTGCACACTATATCCTGTAGATACTGCTTCTTCCCACAGTCCCTGTGAAAGATTGATGGATCAGGTTTCTCATTTCCCTGCAGCAAACAAATTCTGAAATGAAGTTTATTTTTAAAACATATTCCTCATTTCTAACAGGAAAGTTGAGGAAACACCGGAGTAGAATTTCAGAATATGAACAGTTTTTAAGGCAAAAGAGATTTGAATGAAAAAAGGAAGATGAAATAAAAGAATAGTCTATGAAGTTCTGCACAGCTCAGTCACAAGTGTTATTGCACACCACCAGCCAAAGTCACTCTTTTCTTCCATTCTGTCATTTCTTTCCAAAGAATTTTCATAGACCACCTCACAAACATCCATCTGCATAACTTATAACAGCAACTTGCAACCACAAATGAGGGCACATAATTCCTTTATATTTCACATCACTGAGAGGTGTTAGAACTGCAAATAGTAAATAATGCAATAACATTCAGCTTTTTCATGCCCTGTGAACTAACAAGTGTTGGAAGATTGCGAAAGCCCAAGTCAATGGGAAAGTTGTTAGGATGGATTTGAAGTGTGAGGAAGACATGAGTTACACAAAAAGAACTGGAAAAGGGTGCATGTACCGAGCACATAGATTCTATTCAAATATCCCCCAACAAGAGAGTTAAACAGACAAAACTTCCTCCATGAAACTCCAAACTGAAATGCCTCAACACCAGCTCAAGCTAAGCAGCCCAAGGTCCCCCCACAATGGCAAAACCCTGCAAGAAATAGCTATCTCTGCTTGAAGTCAGAGAAATGTGGGAGCTCAGGACCGGGCTGGATCAGGCCCACCTTTGATAAGCAAACAGCTGAAAAATGCAGTTTAAAAGTACCCTCACTCTATTGACAAGTTCTGCCCTCAAATCCTGCGTACAGCTCCCATGAATACTGACTCTTATTGGCACAGGTACAACTATAATGAGTAGGAGCCTTTTATCTTCAAGCAGACATTTAACAGTCCAAGGACTCACAAGATTTGTCTAGCTACAAACCCATCTACTTCCAATTTCTGACTACTTCTGGGAAGGATCAGGAAGTGAAACTTTGCAGCTGAGAAGCCAGAGAAAGCAGTATTTCCCTGGTATGTTTTATTACGTGGAAAACACATACTATCAGAGACCGCACCAGGAAGCTCAGATCAGCTGAACCCATCAGAGTCAGTGATGTGCAGGAACCACAGCAACATCTGCCCAGCCCAGAGGGGACTGGATTCTCAAAGGCTTTAGAAGGTACTTGGGCAACAGAACATTCAGCAATCACTGACTTCTTTTGGAAATCTCTGGGGAAATGGAGAAGCAGCTTGTGAAAAGCCAGTATTCATCAGGGAAGTCCTGAGGAACTGAACAAACTTGACTATGGCTCCCATGTATGTATTTATGCACAGTACAACAGTGAAATAAAAACTTATCAGGCGATATCTAGAGGACATTAACAAGTCATGAGAAATGACTCACAAAAGTCACCCCATCTAGCTTGGCACAAATAGCTTTGCTGGGATTAGAAACTGTCAGATCACAAACCATGTTTTATCATAAAAAGCAAGCATAAGTGAGGAAGCATATCCTGGGCTCTGCAGAAATCAGCCACTTCTGGTTTTCACAAGACAAGTCACAGCATCTGAGAAAACAGCAGCAAAAAAACAGACCACTGATATGAAATGCACCAAGAACATCACCAAAGCAGAGTTCTGCAGTGATGCCAAATTACAGCAAAGCACCTAGGACGTTGGTGCCTACTTCTGAGCTGCCACTTCAAAAGGCTCAGAGTAAACCTGGGTACACTGCAGACATCAAGGACAAAAAACCTGTAAGACAACATTGGCAGTAAATAAGCTAAGGAGTGCATCAAGACATGAAGCAGAGACAGCAGTGGGGTGCAGAAGAGGAAAGCAGAATTGTTTCTGCACCATTAGAGGTACTACAGACCACTGCTAGGACACAAAGCCAGCCCAGGAAAGGGACAGAGCTCCTGTCATTCAGAAACACTTCCTTCCCTTCGATAACACACAGGCAAAGAAAAGAGGTATTGATGGAGAGCATGGAAGCACTTTTACACACAAGTGACAGCGGGGCCAACTCAAAGAGCTGTGTCACACTTTGGCTTTAGCATTTGGGGCTGACCTCTTAAATTCTTCCTGCCTTGATTTACCCATTGTGTTGGGTACCCATCAGCATCATAGCAGAGACAGGCCAAGTCTCCAGTAGACCTGCTTCCAAGTCCAGTGCCATCTGATACCAATGCAAACAGGCTCTTGCCTGCTCATGTTGCTAGAAAACAAGTGAACAAAGTATTCACAGCAGTGCTATAGCTCTGAAGACCTCTGTGCCAAAGAAGAAAAGCTCACTTATTTCAGAGGCATTCATATGCAGACAGTTCTTCTGATTTGCTTTTGAAGCACGGATCCTGAATTCAACATTCCTATTGCAGGGGAAGCACACAGCATTTGCAGAAAGAAGGAATGCAGCTGATCATGGTGCAGCAATTATACTGCAGGAAGAGATCAGAGGAAACGCATATAAGGCTGCAATGTTAACACAGCAGTTACCCCCAAATTCCAAGTCCCAGCAAAAGCATTGTTCCTTTAAGCAAGTATTGAAGGAGTCAAAATTCATTGCACTTATTTCTCTTTTTGCACTCATTTTCCAATGCATTAAAGGAAGGAGCGTGAGGATGTTACACTCCATTTCAAGCATCCTTGATCTTTACTTCACTGTTTGTCTCATTTGCTCTAAAAGCTGTTTCTGATTTCCCCGAGACAGTCACAGCACCTGGGAGAAAACAACAAAAAGCAGAGAAAGGACTAAAGGCTTTACATTGACTTCCAGGGTAGCCTCTCCTCTACATGAGCTGCAGCTACAATACACAATACAGTTTATTCTCAAGAGGGGTAACCCACACTTCTATTCTTAAGCCAGAAACAGCTTCAGATTCCTCTAAAGCTTAAAGCCTAAGCCTGTGGCAGACAAAAGACATCTAACCTCTTTCCTGTGGAATACCTGCTTCAGAACACAAATAACAAAAACCCACAGAGCACTGGAAACCTTGTTATACACTTTCCCCTAAAGGTCTAGAATGACCAAATCCAAGAGTTCTTGAATAGGACAGAAAATCAGGAGGTTGAAGTCATACTATTTTGTATGCATTTTTGAAACTACAAAGAAATGTCCTTTGTATTCCCTGTTGTTTGAATCTTAAGGACCCCATCGTAATGCTTTGCTCTTGAAATGCTTTGGGTTTTTTGTGGTTTCTTTCTTTTTCTTTGCAAAGGAAGTTAGTCATAAGTGATAAAATCACCAATGCTAGCAACTGTGATTACAGGTCATCCTGCCTCCTTGGCTCTTTCGCCTTTCATCCATTAGATGTCTGATACCCAATATACTTGACAAGTGCAACAGCTGCTAAATCAATCCAGATACCTATTTTCAAAGTGATCACACTAAATCTGATGTGAAAGAATCAGAGAACAAAGCACTTTGAGCAGTACTGGAATTTTCCTGCTGTTGTCACCCTCGCCTCCCTGCCCAGCCTTGTCCACAGGATATCTTTGCACAGAGCAAGTCAGAGGGATGGAAAGGATTGTAAAAACAGCACAGGCTCTATGCTTCTCTACTCTCCTAATCCTATTGTGGGTGACTGGGACCTGTTCTTTAAGGATGACTAGTGAAGTCTGAAGTCTGCTCTCATATATGCAGCAACAACCCAAAGCTGCAGCCAAGGATTAGCCTTGTATTAGCTGTACTGTCTATGCTTTTTCTTTCACCCTATCTACTTCGTCCTGTTTCATATGTAGGAGGAAAAAAAGATATCCACAAAAGCTAATATTTAACTTTGACACCCAGAAACACATGGGGGTGACCTACACCATCATCTGGGCCAAATTGCATCTGCAATGCAGGTAACAACAGCTGTACCATCTGGCCCATAGTATGCACGCTAGCACATAAACACTGATATAATCAAAACTAATGATAAGCTGAAGTTTTCAAGCCAACAAGCAGTGTTTGGAAATGCTCAATACAAAATGAATTCTTGGGTTCCTCTTTGCAGCACAGGTTTCCCAAGGCATGAATCCAGTCACTGAAGGCTAAGCAGGACTTACGCAGGGCTAGGACATTTTCAAGAGATGCCTACATGAAAATGCCCCAACAGCAACACATTGGTTTCCCAACAAGCCCGAGGAAGGATGCACCTAGCTCCTTCCAAGATGATTTCCTGGAACTCTCCTCTAACAGAGTAGGCTGAGCATAGACTGCTCCAAGTCCTCAGAAAAACACACAAAACCACACAAACCATGACATTCACCTCTCCATCGCAGCCAGCAGGGATCAGAGCAGGGCTTGCAAAGTCATAGAGGACACAAAAGCAATACTTTCTGTAACCCCTGCTTGAGCTACCTGTTCACAGCTGAAGTGTTAAGAGCTGAGCATTGTCATCAGAAGAGTGGAAAGAGGCCTAATTGTTTCTTCCTTTGCGTACCACATGTACAGCAATTGCACTTCCAGACAGCAGAGGATGTGGGGATGGATGGTCCCTCAGATTCCCCTAATGGCACTGATCTTCAGCACCTGCTTTTACATTGATTCTGTCCTGCAGAATCTTTCACTAGTCTTCCATTCATTCTCCTCTGCTTTCTTTGTCCCCACAGATTGCACCGAGTCTCCCCACAGCCATTAAAGAGATACACAGAACTAGTTGGAAGTGCTCAGTTTGCCCCCACACCTTGTGCAAAGGCCAACGCTGATTGTTTTCCCATGAGAGGCAAGCCCTGCCTCCAGCACTACCCCACAGAGCATCCTTGGAAGCCAGAGCTCAGCTAGCAATGTTAGCCAAGATCCAAACTGAGAAGAGAGAACTCCCCCCAAAGCTGCCTAGCTATCAACCATGTTTGCCTCTTGAGTCTTTCATGCTCCACTCATCTCTACTTGTTAACAGGACAACCTTGGACCTACCTCCCCTACTTGTGGGTACTGGAAGGGGTTGGCTACAACCCATTACTAGGCAAAAAATGGCCTCGATTTATACAGAGACAAGGAGCATAGATCTGCCTTGCTGTCATTTTCCTGTTCAGTGTAACTGGCAGTCAGACCCAGAGTCATACAAAGAAGGGCAAGTCATAAAAAAAAACCACCCATGGGCCAAATTCATCCATGTGGAAAAGAAAAGGCACCTATTGACCCAACTATATATTGGCAGACTGATGCAAAACATGGAGCTTTCATGCTACGAGTCTGAGAAAGTGCTGTTACGAAATGGTAATCACTGCACTAGTTTCCTTCCTCCCAACCTTTCCTACTCCACAGCACAGGCTAGCAGAAGAGCAGCCATGTACTTGAGCCAAAAGACTGCTTCTAAGATGCAACTGGCAACTTCAGAAAGGTTTTCTTTCACAGTTTCATCAGCAGGCACCAAGAATAGAGGCAGGATGAGCAGAGTAAAGAATAAATGAATTGAATCTTGCTAAGTCCCAGAGAATACATGCCTAACCCTGGGTTCAACTATAAGAAATATTAGAGGGCCAAATCTATTAATGCCTTGTACCCAATGGAGTAAGATACATAAACACACGCCCCAGTGCCAAGTGGATGTGAAATGCTGCCAAATTAGATGCAAAGGAACATTCTGAGCTGGCCCAGCATAGGTGTGAATGATAAACCAAGGTGCATAAGAATGTAAAAAAAAAATCAGACTCTAGGAGCCTTCTTCAGATGCACAAAGAATTCATCAGAAGGAAAAAGGTTTAAAACTTTAAGCACAGAGCTCCTGGGAATGTAGTTGTTTTGTCTATAGAAGAACAGAGCTGTCAGAAGCTAATATGTTTTCAATTTGTGAAACCCATGCTGTTGGAGCAATCCTCACTGGGTACCTTTTATTTACTTCTTCCTTGGCAAAGTCCAATTACGGAGATGCTCCATGAGTGATGCTCCTGGCTATCCCAGGTGACAGCCAGCTCTGCCTGTGAAAGAAGCAGCTTTTGGGGCTTTTGTGGATAGATCCATTTTAGGCTTCCATGTTTGCCCAAAGAAAAGAAAAGCTCTACACTTCCTGGGAGAAATCATGCTTAAGTAAGCTTTCTGCATAGAGAAACTGCAAAGAGCTATTCTTTAGAAACATTTCCTTAACAATGCCACCACAAACAGCACTGAGACTGCTAATGTGCCCCTCATGCTCCACTGCAGTCTCCTAGGATTTCCAGGCAATTCCTGCTCCTTCCCTTTCTTCCTATATCTCTCTCCCTTTCCTCATAGGGCAGAAATGATCGACACAGAAAGGGAGACCCACCTCACAAAGCTGCACATAGCAGTAAGTGAACTGGCACAGAGAAGCACTTGACCCTCATGGCAACTATCAGGCTACTTCGGCATTAACAGCATCGTGTTGTGATTTGAGTTGTTCAGAAGCGTTACTCCAAAACATATGAATTTCCTGCCTCCCCAGACCACGGAGCTGACTCCCCTCTCCCTTCCCAGCACCTTGTTTTGTTCACAGCTCATCCTGCCAGCGGGGACGTGTTTAGAAATCGAATTGAGTCTCGGCGGTGCTGGCAACGCACACAATTCGCATCTACTGAGCAGAAACTTCTCCTGCCAAGCTGCTTCTCTGATCCCAGGGAGGTCATGTCAGCCACACGCCTGCAACCCGTTTAACACAAGGACTGTTAGCACAGATCATTAGAACTTGTCCCTGCTGCAGCCTAGGTGGGCATCTACGAGCTCTCCCTGGCTTTAGACCTGTGCTGAAGAAGAGATGTACAGGGCTCACACTAAGCTGGTTAGTCTGCTGGGGAGGATCGCAGAGCCCCTGCCCTGCTACAGTGGAGAGTAAGAAAAGGAAGAGGTCCCTGGGATGACTGAAACTGGCTGCCAAGCTCCAGCATCAGCCTTGAGACAGCAGGAACCAATGTGACCTCCAGCTCTAAGCCTTGCAGACTGGCCTCCAAAAGCCAAATGTTACACAAGAAACCCTGGTGTCTCCTCATTTCCCAAAACTGAAGTGCCTGTGCAAGCCTCAGCAAAATAGCAGGATGGGGAAGGATGTCTGAGTGTTGCTTTTTACTTCTTTCTTGGCACATCTGGAGATGAGGGGAGGTTTGTTGCTTCAGGCACATGTGAAGGGATCCCAGTGCACAAGAGAAGGCAGTCGCAGGCCACAGCAGATGCTAAGGGCATCTTCTCTCAATTTCAGAAGAAGAAAGGCTAATCTGAGAGAGCTTAAAGAAACTCATGGTTTAAAGCATCTGTTGCCTACTGGCCGTAGTGGCTCTGGCCCAAAGATCAATTGGCTGAAATGTCCCTCCCCTGACAAGAGGGAGTACAAACAAAGGGGAGCATTTGGTCCTCAGCTCATCATCCCTTCCTACCTGCCCCAAATCCACTTTTTATAGAGATAACCACCAGCATCGCTTCCCTCTAGCCAAAGCTGTGTTAAAAATACACACACGCACAACATCTGGTGCCTTTTCTGAGCGCTGCAGAAGGAGGCTTTCTGAGAAGCCACAACATTGGCTTTATTCCCAGCTATCACTCTTTCATCCCCTTTTTACTTTCAATAGCCCTGTCATATATACAGGATTTTTTGATCTCCAGATGCAAAGAGAGCTGCATGCTAACAGGAACCAGCAACAAATAAGAGTGAGGGGAAAAAAAATAAATATTCCTGGAAGGAAAGAGAAGGATGATGAACTCAGTGTACCCGTGAGGTTTAGAACTGAACTCTGCTTGAACCCAAATATTTGATTTATCCAGAAGCAGTAGTGTATCAAAGACTACTCCTCAAATCCACAGTCATTCAGCATGTGAAACCATTTCTGTGACAGCAGCTCCCTTAGGAAGGTCCTCCCCACATGGTGCAGACACCTCCTTTTTGGACTCAGACAAGACCTAGTGGATGTTTCTAACCCATCTGCCTGAACAACTACCATCATCACTCCTGCTCTCCAGAGCTCATTGCCGGTTTATCCCAACTGTGTGACCTGATCTTATTGCCTTTAATGGCTGCACACATGCAGCTCACTTCTATTAAGTTCCCCATGGAGACACAGGGCATTATTCAATAAATCTTACCATTTGATGAAAGTATGAATGAGAACATCTCAGATTCTATTTGATGCAAATGAAATTTGAATCGAAAGAGGCAAAGGTTTACACTGAAACTTATCTTTTGAGTGCTATCTCCTGCCGTCTTAGGACAGAGGGGATAACATGTGATCTCTAAATGTATGGGAAATAAGGCAATATGACCAATCTTGCAAGTACAAAGCACATCCTGCAGCTGATAAGACTTTATTTCAAGACATTATTTGAAGCCAGGGTTTGCTATGGTATGCATTCATTAGTAGCTTATTTTGGAGACTGTTCCACTAACACAAAACGCCAACTAAGGACCAAACAACAGATTGCATCTTTAAAATATACCTACATATTTAAACATATATATTTTAAATGTACCTCTTCTTCATTTCAGTGAGTCTGGTGAAGAGAGCAGAGTAAAAGCCATGAAATCCTCTACTAGAGTTTGCAACAAGCTCAACTTGAGTACCAGCAATTCAAAAGTCATCAATTCGAAATGCCAGTGTGATTGTGACTGCTCCAGGGCAGTCATCCACTGCACCGAGTTGGTGTGCCACAGATAACACAGCACTGTACCTTTCACATCTCCCACTCATCTTCACCATTACAGGGAGGTAGAGCTGTTTCTATTAAAATTGCATTTAGAAATGCTAAATTGCTGGCCATCTTATGCCAGCAACTGCACAAGCATTATTAGTTTGGTTATTTTCTGCTACATGGAAGCTGCCAAAGTTCATTCCAGCACCAGGCCACATGCAAAAGCTTCAACCTGCTTTTCATGTTCTCACCATATAAAACAGCAATCCCTTTATTTAGGAGGAAAAAACACCAAGGTTTTTATCAAAATCATAATAAGTTAATTCTTCTTATACTGTTTAGTGAAAGCAAGACAGTGATTTACTTCCAAAAAGCTTTTAGTGATTTAATATTCAAAAGGTTTGATATTTTTGTTGCAGAGGTCGACGTGAAAGCCATTAACAATTCTGCATACACCTTATTAGAAAGGCTGCCTGCATCCCAGCTCAGACAGAGCGTAGCCTGATAAAAAAGCTTAAAACATAAATGCTTGTTTGTGTTTGGAAAGTTCCTGGAGCTTAGCCAAGCATTCAGTGTGCTGAGGAAATACAGAGAGACAAGGGTCTGCTTTTAAAGCAACGCTTGTCTGCAGCTCTGTATTATCCTGAGTGACATTTTGCCCAAGTACAGTAATAACACATCCTTGCCTGCCAAAGGATGGAAAAGCCAGATTTTAACACCTGATGGAAACATTCTTGCTCTTGGGAGCATCCAGACCTGGGAAAAAACAACCATTCCGATTATAAAAATTCTTATTTCTTCACATAGAAATGAACTGGTTTCCAACCACAAAAGCCTTTCAGATATCGGGTGTAAACTCTAAGCTGCTGCCACGAGTCCTCTAGTAATACCTACAATTTGCACAGAGATACTTTGCCACAGATTACAGGGAAGCAGAACACTTATTTCTCCAAACTCAGAGAGCCTGAAGCACAGAGCAACGCAGTGATTCTACCCAAATTCATTTAGCAGGTCAGGACCAAGAAGACCTTCAGCCTCCCAAGTTCCAGCAGACCCAGGCTATAGCTAAACCATCTGTAAGACGACCACTCTCATCCCAAACCAGGGAGAAACCCTAAACACATGGTTTACATGTGTTCGGCTTTTACTGATGACAATGAGATGCAAGCACAGGAGGAAGGCTTGACCGACCTGCTAAGTTCACATGCATATCTAAACACATCAGTCAATCTCACTGATATATGGCATCTATTTTTTATCCTGCTTCCTTTGCCCCTCTGGTCAAGGGATGCTAAGGTTCAGGGAGGGGTCAAGAGATGAGCCAGGAAGACACAAGTCTCAGGAGAAACCCACAGCTGGAATTAGTGATTATTCAGAGCCCTGGCACCAACAAACTTCCAAGCAGTAATGATTTTCTCCCTAGGGTGACAGGCAGGTGTCTCTGGCAAGTGACAGCAAACTCACTGCTTCCCATTGTAAAAAAGTTACCACAAAAAACACACTTATACCTGCCTGAACAGTTGTATGTGTGACAGGCAGAACTATGGTAAATGCTTCCTATTGCAAACAGCCTTTTTCAATATCATGGATAAGGGCACTAAATTCATTGTTACAGCGATCCCCTTGAGGTCCAGAGCACTGCTTGATGAATCTGGCCCTGAGGAGCAGCTCTGAGCTGCCCTCTACCATTTAACAGGGCTGAATTTCCTTAAGGGCTTTTTCTAGAGTATGGTAGGAGAGTGATAGAGGGAGGAGTAACAGGTCTGTAAGATCAGGAGTGGAAAGGTAGTGAGAGGGCAACTACTCCCAAATTAATGATGGGGTTGAGGGGTGGAATTTGATGAAACCATCAAGCAACGTGTCTAACAAATTAGACAAAGTGCTTTTTTACACAGTTGATTTATAGAAATCCTTGACACAAGTCAGTGCACAAGGTAAAGGTTTTAAAAGTATTTAATAAAGGACTAGACAAAGTCAGATTTAGCACCTAAGGATATGACTTGAAAGCCTCTAAACCAACAATTGCCAAAAAGGTTTCACTGAGATAGACTCAATGTCTATTTATTTCTGATGCTTTTTTAACACACACCTGTAACTAGACAGGCTTCGGCCAACCAAGCGATGGCTGCTTCCATGCTGTCCTTAGCAGTCAGCAAGGGCAGAGGACAGCACAAAAATAAGCCACTGCAAGGGAAGACTGCAGGATCCAGTCCTTCGTGCACAGCACTGGCCTCCAGATAGCAGGACCACCAATTCATTTTCTCCTAGAACACTGTTGTGGAGCTTTCTTTGCTTTTCAAGGAGAGGGGGGTTAATTTTGCCTGATCATAGAGTCACATTCTCACATTTACACGGCCAAAGGCCAGTCCCATCATGGCTCATAAGGCGACTTGCAGATGAGTCAGAGCTGTCCTCTGGTGGTTCTCATACCACTGCTTAGATTATTCTCATTAAGTGGAAGAAGATACTTTAAGGTTTTTTTCTCTTCTCATTAAAGATTCAGTGACAGGAATTACTTGTCACCACAGGTTTAATCTTCTGCAGAGTCCAGCTGTCACGTGTTTGCATTCATGAGATGGGGACAGGACATGTGGAGGAAACTGTACCAAATTAACCTGCTCCCATGACAATCCACAATAACAACAAAAGTGGAAAATGGCAGAGAATTAAACTGCTCTTGACAAAAACTGTAATGACCTCCAAGAAAGCCTCTAAAGTAACTGTCCAAGTAATAGTTTCCAAGTGCAATTTCAAGGATATGCTATGCAAACTCCCCTTGCAGAATTTCAAACTACCACTTAACAAGCCTGAAAAAAGAATGAGTGAGAGGAAGAAGTAATCAATACTATAATTAGCAACACAGTAACCTGAAACAGGGTGATTGGCTTAATTATGGACAGGTAGATTGGATCAGGGAAAACTTTAAACAGAAGACTTTAAATCTGATTTGGTTTTAGCACTGGGAAAGAGAACACTTTGAAATAAATTGTACCACAGGGTGCCCAACAGGGTGCCCAACAGGGTG
>JAOEHY010014103.1:0-12785 GCA_025447955.1 Psilopsiagon aurifrons | reverse complement strand
ACAGGGTGCCCAACAGGGTGCCCAACAGGGTGATCTGCTCTGTTTCAAACTCAAAATAATAATAAAGTGGAAAAAAATGCACCCAAACAACATGCAGCAAAGCAAACTGATTTTAGATAGGGTAGCCTTAATTAGTCCCCAAGCAGAGATATAGCATCAATCAGAGCCAGGGCAGAATTAGAATGAAAGGCCATCTGAGGCTGGGCGAGTCCTCTGAATAAAAAGGTTGCCTAAAGTAAAGTATTTCCACTGAATGAAGAAAGAGGCTGTATGCTGCATTTGCCCATTTAAAGCTGGCTGAGGTAGACAGGGTTATGTTTTCCAGGGATTAATGAAGGAGAGAAAAAGGAAAACCTTGTTGTTGCCCATGTAACAATGGCTGTGGCACTGTCTGAATGTTCCTGCTCAGAATTGTTACTTCTGAAAATGGTGTCAGTTGCCATCATATCAAAGAAGAAATTCAAGAGGCTGTCCCTGAATCATAAAAAGAGACCAAAACGTCATCATAAGGATAATGCTGTGTTCTGACACACCAGCCACAGGCGGCATCTAGGTAACATGAAAGCACCTTGGCTGTATCAATGCACAGCTGATCACAGTTCAGGGGAGGCAGAAATACATAGAAATATAAGTTATTCCTTCAGATAAAACCAAGTAATGATACAGGGCTGTCATAATACACCTCTCCTTAATCTAGTGAGACTCTATAAGAAGAAACTAATCCTTACAGGATTTCCACTAAGTATAAACAATAATATATTACTTAAGGGCATAATTCAGCTACACTGAGAAAAAACCTCTGAAATGTAGTGCTACTGAGGCTCTCAAATTCCAGTGCAGTACAGTGAGCACTTCATATGGGATTCTTCTGTCCAACTTCAAATACTTGAAACATGAATATTTACATACGAAAATCCATTTAGACTCCCTACATGAAGAGCTGGATACTTCTGAAGAGAAATCCCTTTCATTCTATTACAGACAGATAGAATAAGCAGCATTGCAGATGACTAATGCTTAAGCCAGATTCCATTTCTCCAGTCTACAAAAACTGAAAACTAGCTCAGTGGCCAAGATGAAGAGCTTTCTTATACAAATTTCTTCAAATAAAAAAAGACTAAGAAAGCCTTGGCACCATTTAAAGAAATACAGCATTGAGTTAGTTGCCAAGTCATTCTCATCACACAGACTGAACCAAATTCTTGTTTCAGACAATATCCTCCAACATCAGGAAAAGTGAGCCCAAGGGCATTGTATAGAGGAACACGGATGAAACTTCCATTTCTTTCTTTAGATACATCTCAGTCCCTAACCTGAACATAAATCTCTGTTTTAGGGGCCAGTCTGTGGAGCACAGTTGCAGTCAAAGCCATTGCTGCCAAATGAAAGCAGCAGGTAGATGACTGTTAGATCCCTTTTGTTAAACTGTTCCTTTGATAAAAGTTAAGTTGGCTTTGAGGCAAAACCCAAACAACTTACTATGAAGATGCACAAGCAAGCAAAAATCTGAAAGGCATTTGGATCTCAGTGTTAATGTCCCCAAACCAGGTGAGACCACACCACAAAATAGAGGAAAGGCTGAGGCACGAAATGCAGTAAAGATATTCAAGGGTCACTTCTTCCAGGCTCAATGCATGTCAGTATGCAGATGAGTTCAGTATCTGTTCTATACTGTTTCCAATTTGTTCAAGCTGATTTTGGTAAGAGTGCAAGGGATGAAAGCCCTGCAATTTAAATAGACCTTTCTGACTGTCAGTTAGATTGATTACAGTTTTCTGCAAACAATACAGTTTTAAATAGTTCTTTATGGAGTTTATTTTGCTCCCAACATTTTCCCCTATTATAAAAACCTTGTAACAAATGCAATCACATTTCTATTCACTGCCTTTCCAAAGTCTTCCTCCCTCCCTTTTCTCTGGCCACCTGTTAGCTCTTTCTTCTCTAAATTTAACTCCCTCAGCTTTGGTAACCTTTTCCTCATGTCCTCATTATCCAAATTCTGCTCCTGCTGTGGTAAAGCTGATGAGGGGCTGGATCTGGGTTATTTTGGAAATGGGCGGTAATGACTCAGTCCATCAGTACAAGTTTATTTATGGATGGATTTTCCTTGAATAAATAAGGAAAAAAAAAATCAAAAGATTCAAGGTCTCTAGCACCTTTTACAAGACATTCACAGCATAAAGATGACATTGGAATGAAGCAGAGGATCTCCAAATAAATCTCATTTTTGGTTATCTATTATATTCCCAAGCAGTAAAAAGGCACTGGCTAGTCTTTCACAGCTGTGAAAGGTAAATATAGGCACAGTGGAATTGTAACTCACTTGTTCAGGTCTTGTTCAGTGTTAACAAAAGTAATTGTGGAGATACTGTGGCCAGCACAAAGGCACAGTCTCAATTGCCCAAGGCCACTGCATATAGCAGGGAGCACAGTCCTGTCCTTAAGCAATTCCCCACCTATGTCATGACACAGTATATAGAAAATAGCATCCTTGAAGATGTTATCCTTTTAGGGAAGTGGAAGTGCAACTAGAGTAAATCCACACCACTGAGCATAGGATACATGGCTCTAGATACTAAAGTCTGTCTTGCATTTCAGTCACAGCACTTTTGCCCAAACTTTGCTGCATAAACTACAGCTCTCTGTCAGAGTATTCCATTGACCCCATTACACAAAAACACCCACAACCTTTGGAAATGGAGAGAAGCTGCCAGTGTCATAGTATGGTTCACCCATCCTGACCATCAGGGATGCAGGAGAAAACTGGAGGTAGCACGATCCTAATGGAAGGAATAATTGCAGCTTACCCCCATGTCAATGTACGCTGTTCTACCAGTCCTGCCTAAAGGACTCCTCTGCAAACTCCTCTACTGCCCCAATGAATCCAACCTTGAGCTAGTGCAATTTCAAGGACTCTACGGAAACAGGCCGATGCACATAAAAACCACACAGCTAATGCACAGTGAGGTTACTAAATGAATGAATTTGGATGCAAGTAGGAAAATAAAAGCTATATTTCACCTACAGAGAACCTGGAAAACCCTGCTCCCACAAAGCACACATTGATATTGAAAATACAGCGAGCTTGTGTTGGGACACAGAGGGGAGATAGGTTTAAAATGCCAAAGTTGCTGGCATGGCACCAGGCATTGGTTTAATTTCATTCGCGTACTTGCATGGAGCCAAAATGAGTCATCTTCCCCATGAAATACAAATCTGTACACAACACTATGTTAATTACCTTTCCTGTCTCCATTAGAAAGAGTGAAGCAACAGTTTCAACCTCTCCCTGGGCGAGCATTGTGTTCTCTCGCTGTCTCCATCCCTTGCCAACAAATCTGCCGCTACAACTCAAGTGGCACTTGAAATATTCAGTCTAGCATTTCAACAACAGTATAATAACTGATAATTTGACAACAAGAAGCCATCTTTAGAAAAACTCAAGCCACTTGTAAATGCAGTAGAGACAAATAGAAGTATTTCTCCACTGGGCCTGCTCACAGGTTGGTAGTGATCACTTCAAGGCTGGGAGCAATCACCTTCAGAATATTGCTGGTTTAGCACATCGACTCCATCAAATGAGGGGATTTATCCTTCATTTATTTACATGGCTATTCTGTCATGTAAATAACGGTTTGAGAATACAAGGGCTCAAAGTAGATGGTATCTGGCTACAGAGGGATTGCTCCAGGCATCCCAGATCAAATACCACCTCCCAGCTCTGAGGAGGTCACCTCCACAGCTATGCTGCCACCTCAGCGACCAGGACACACACCTCTTATCACTCGTATCTCCCAAACATTGTTGATATCAAGTAGTCCACTAAAATTCCACAAGTTTCTCAGGTGCCTTTTTACCTCTGCATGGACTAGAAATACTGCAAGTGTTATAGCAATAAACAGACAAAATCCCTGAACCTTCCGTGTTCCAAAAATTACTGTGGCTTCAGACATGACAAGCAAAAACTTAGTTCTACTTATTCTTTGGGCTTTCAGTCATAAGGAGGACTCTCCAATTGTGCTCTCAAGACTTCTTCTGCAACAATAAAAGGCAGAAAAAATTCTTTTTGATACAAAAAGAATGCTTTAATACCCCTTTGAAGACCTTTATCAATAAAGTGAAGTAACATAAGATTTAATATAGACACATAAGGAAAAAAACACGAACGATTAGGCAACACTGAAGTTGCTACTCATTTACAGTTGTAGCACAAATTCACTCCTATGCAAAGATGAATCAGGATCCATACAAGACTTAACCCTGCAAGCCCTTGGGATTCAAACAGATTAGTGTATTTGAGCTGAGCCTTCCCAGAAGGGCAAAGCTCACCTTTATGTGCACTGCAGCTGTTAATAAAGATTTGCAGCAGCTAGAAACACTGGAATTTTAAGAGCTCCAAAGGCAGAAGGGGAAAAAAGTAATATTCACTCCCATTTCTGTTCTTCAGCGCGAAGTTTTATCCAGCCAGAACCACCTCTACCCAAAACCTCATAGCAACTTGCTAACACTAATCAAGTCTTACCAAACACCTCTAGATTAGAGAACACAACTAATGTGTATGTAATACTTTCTGTCACTACGGTGCATCCACTGCAAGGTACTGGATCATTTATTTGCTTGTACCATTGATATCTTTATAGTATCTTTTCCACTGCAGAACCCTAAGGAACCAGGGACTCATTGTATCAGGATAGCCACCACTATGATAAGCCCTTTTCTTTGGTGAAATTATTACTTCATCATAGTATGTTGTGTATTGAGTAGAACAGCTCCAACCAAAACCAGTTCACTGCTCATCTACTCTGTGGATGATGGGGAGAAAGCCCTGAAAGTATTAAGAATAAATACACAGGAGGACTAGCATTATTTCTCATAGTCAGGGAAATTCCTGATACCACCCATGTTGTATCTAAGACACTAATAAAGGAAATTCTTGACCACTAGAATAACTTCATGAGGGTATCTAAAGAACAATGCAGAAGACTGAATTTCCGCCTTGCAAGGTTAGTCATAGATAACTTATCTACGCAAAACATGCTGCCTTGTTTACTGCTGCCTCTTTTCTCCATCATATAAGAGCTTAAAGCTACTTATTCATTTCACTGAATAGGGTTGTTCATCACATTGTACCATTATGGCAAGTGACTAATGACCTCGAAAAAAATTAAAAGTAGCCATATGAGCATTAGCAGAATAATATATACTCCAGATTAAGAAGGGAACGTTCAGCTTTTGCTCAGTGAGGTATGTAGCTTGCTTGACAACAAATGATTTATAGGGAAAACAACAGGAAAACTCATGATGTTTTTGAGATACAGAGTAGGCACAAACAAAGCTGTGGCACAATGCAAGCAGAATCCTAGCCAGGCACCATGGGAATGTTAATACGCTTTTGTGCTTGAGCTCACCTAACCCATCCTTATTTAATTCCTTGAATTCAGGGCCATCATGAATAACAGGCTCTGTTTCCTCCCACAGACCAGGGAAGAAAAAGGAACAGCTAATCAAGGTAAGACTAGGATCTACTATTTTCCTTCCAATCAAAGGAGGCATTAATCCATAGGGAGTAGCTGGAGATGCAAAATGCCTTGCTATGGACCCCCAGTGGTGTGGCCCATTTATAGACAGCAGACTCATAACTCTCAATGTTCAGGAGTTTTTTTCCCCCTGAAATGTGAGTCATCTCTCAATCTCTTTAAAAGCCTTAATGCTGCTGATATCTGCTATCTAGTTCAAGTATTCTTATTAAGATAAATAACAGTGTTCCCTTCCTGAAACCTTTGGGGTGCATGGGGGACTTGTAGTGTTGAGCTCCAAAGGATGTATGAGAGCCATGCATGGAAAGAAAAAGCAACACAAAAAGAAAGGGCAGAATGGCCCTGTTTTCCATTCTGTTGAGCCTCATCTCAGCCATGATTTAACACAATTTAAGCGTTGCCCAGTTTTACTCTTTACTCATCCCCAACATGTTATGGAACCTGAAGATGGAAGTGCCCAGGCAGGCTTGCCCCAAGCCAGGAGAACCCAAAGCATCTCTAAGGATGCTTCTTGTCATCATATTTCTACTCAGAGAGCTCACGGCTTCAATATAGGAGTGAGAAATAGTTTTAATTTTACAAGATTTTATAGGTAGATAAAAGATTCTTTGTAGTGATTCTCTCTGCACTTGATCTGGCTTACCTCTTTTAATATCAATAGAGTTAAAAGAGGATGAATGCCATCTATTTTAATGGGCTTGAGTTTTCCCACTTTTACTTTTTACAAGAGCAATCAGTCAAAAGGTAAAAGGTAACACCACTGTTCTGACCCTGTAGAATTTTACCTGTGCTTGGCAATCCTAAGTGTTGTTTCGATTACAGGTTAGCCAAGAGCCAGATTCTTGCTTTTTGGTTGCAACCAAATCTTGCCAAATGCAAAAGGAGTTTTTCCAGGTAAGTGTTGTGATAGGTATGTGTAACTGTTGCACCCTGAAATGCGTTTGGAAACACAAGGCACCATGTTGAGAGGTTGGCCACATATAGATTAGTGAGCTGGAAAATTATTTTGGACCTAAAGTATCTTTGCTTCAATTTTATGGGTAATTAAACCTAATGTGTTGTCATTCAGAAAGTAATTAAGTCTGGTATCTAGAAAGCGGTGTTCCCTTCCAGTGAGTGATGGGAATGAAATGACAGGATTCATTGTGCTGATGGATCACTTCTGGGGACCCTCCTTGCGACCTCCAGTCCTTTCATAAAAAAGAAATCAGGCAAAACACTGAGGTGGAGCAAGAGGGTGTTCCTTGGGCTATGCCTTGCACATGTTATCAGCTGCACAACCAGGGTGGGTGCATTACCAGGGAGAGCCTGGAAAAGCGATTTCCCTGGCAATTAAACACTTTATCTGGATACTGATATACTAAGGGGACAGGAATGGTCAGAGGGGAGAAATCAGATTTCTGTTCTTTGTGAACTTCATGTAAAACAGACTGAGCACTGCGAAGGTCTTCTCACTTCTTCTGTTGGCACAAGATACCAACTGAATTTGGCTAAAGTCATCAAGTCCTTCAACAGAGGTAATACAGACATTCTAAAATCACCTTGGCCAAGAGCTATGCTTAGCATGAGGCTTCTGATTCGTAAACACCAGAAACTACCCAACCCTGAGCAACTCATCATTCTTGATGTGATGGGGAACCCTCCCAGGCCATGCCTACAGGCCTAGATGGACATGAACCAAGTCAGCTGCAGGCCATGACTGGGTGCCCCTAAAGCCCCTCAGCATCCTGCCCAGCCCATCTGCAATGATGAAGCAGGAGCTGCAGTGTCCATCCCAAGCTAAAGTGGTGCTCTGGGCTCCCTCAGCCACCTGTGCAGACCATGACCTGCAGTCCTCGGCGATACGAAGGCGTGTGCTTGAGTCAGGCAATCAAGAAAGGTAGCAGGAGGGAACTCATTAGCTCAAAACATAAAGGTCAGCTGCTACCAAGGTCAGTGAAAAGCAAGTCAAGATCTCCTGAACAGAGAGGCAGGCTTATGTCAGAGTACCCATTTATACCACAATATTTGTTTTATTTTCTATTATTAAATTTAATAACTGGTGCACTGGGACATAACTGTGATCAAAAGGTTCATGCAAGGTTAGAAACAAACTTGGTTGCAAAGTACAAAACCAATCTAAACTCTTGCTATGTAGTCCTATACTTTGTGAGGAAGGTAATTGTTACTTACAATGGGTATTCAACATGAATAAAAACTTCATAATTGAGAATGTGTATAATGTCTATTTTTTTCAGTGTAACTATGGAGCAGGGAAGGAGATCAGTAAGGAAAAAGTAAAATAAACTGACTTACCAATACCTCCACAAATATTGCATCAAATCACATCTCAGAGATGCTATTACAATTGCACTGACCTAGCCAGAGCATCGGCCTTTTTAATAGGAAAAGTCAGCACCAAGCAGAGATTTCTTACAACATTTTTCTCTTCCTCTCTTACTTTTTATCCTATTATTTGAATGCATCAGCTCTCCTCTTCTTTCATGACTGGGCTGCTTAGTGATAAGCCAGGGCATTACAAATGTTTTCTCCATCTTTGAGAGCAATACGTAATACCATGAGATTTTCACAGTTTGCTTTGGCAGTGACACGTTCAACAGACAAGCTGCTCTCCCCATTGCAGAGCTGGGATCAGTTCTGAGTAAGCAAGATAGAGAGGGGCATTAGCAGAAACCCATTATCTCTGTTCAATTTTTCCTAAGAGTAACCAAAGCTTCTTCGGCGACAGAGAATAAATGAAAACATTTATTGTCTGATAAAAATTAGCAACCTGCTCTAACACCTGCCCATACCAGTACACTTCTTTGCCAGCTACACTGGAATAAGGTGGCTTCAGGTAATGAGTAGGAAATGATGGTGACAGCTCCAGCAACCACAGCTCCCTCCACTCAGAGATCTGGCTGAGAGAGTATAGGGGTGAAGCTAAAAGCCCTGGCACCACTACTGGAAAGATTCATCTCATTGGTGCCTAACTTTTGCTTCTGCAAACAGAACAAAGAGAGCCCAGTGCTGTTTCCTTGCCTGCCTCCATTCACACCTCCTCCTTTGAGCTGGTGATTACCACATGGCCACTGCCCAAGCTGGTTTTGGGTCACCAGTTGCTGCACCATAATGGCAGCACATTTAAACTATTATCATTCTTCCTGGGCAGTTCTGGAAGATGAAGCGTCCCAAGGTGCCAGGCTTGCCGCCTGCTGTATGGCCTGGCTAGTTTCACACCCTGGCCCATTCCAGAGAACATGATCAACAAATGATCTGCTCATGGGTCATATTTCTGCACCAGATCCTCCTGAGCTGCTGCACACTGGCAGGGACTGTGACACATCAGGAATGGCCCAGTTTGTTGACTGTCACAGATTTGCTTTCACTTTCCTGGAAAACACAGTCCCAGGAGTCAAAAGTCAGATTTTTCACTCTCTACTTCAATGCCTCCAATCAGCATGTACCAGTTAATGACGGTGTGTAATAATCAATAAACACCTCCTGGCTTTCAGCTGATGATGCATTACTGCCAGATAGGAAGGGGAAGCTGAGCCAAGCAATTTCTGCTCTCTCTGCATGTATACAACATAGCCTCCCATACTAGTCCTGCTGATGTCGTTATCACTCTCCTAACTCTTTGCTGTCAGCATATTACTGTATTCTGGAATGACAGCCACGGTGCCCTCCCTGCATTCAGTGATATGCAAACAGGCAGCGTTTCAGGGATTTCCAAAACCTATGTCCCAGCACAGAAGTGTCAACGAGGGTGACAGAGGCAGGTTATTCCAGAAAGCTTCATGCTTTCAGGATGTGAATTCAGATACAAAGTTATAAACAAAAAACTCAAATCTTTCAGGCTTTAATTCCTCTAGACAGATTATTACTCTTTGCCTACATAATCATTTGATAAAGTTTGATCCTGCATATGGGTTTTAATAATAATAACAAATCACTCTGAAGTTCCTGTACAGGATTCCAGCTTCTGACATTGGAGCAGATGATGTGATGCAACTGGAGAAGGCGAGGGGACACAGAGGATTCCCACACTCTACTCTCTCACAGTAAGGGACAATCATAGTAATTCCATAGCCAAAATGAAATTCCACACCTGAGGTCAGCCTGGAGTGAATGGCTGCTCGGACCTCCCTCAAGCTGGCACAGTGAGACTGGGACAAAGATGGATCACTGAGATAACGGAGACAAGGCAAGTATTTGTTTCAGCTCCTGCTAAAACACTAGCCTGGAAATGCTACAGAATAAGGCCAACACTTCCTGCATTTCTTTCCCCATCAGGAAAAGAAAACTACAGAAGAACAAAAGCCAAACCAACAAATGCATCTCAACATTTCCTCTTTTACTATGGCTTCTTTTCCAAGCTAGATTCAGCACATGGCATAAAACCTGTTTCAGAGCAGCTAAGTGCAATACAAACCATTACCCTTAAGGTGAGAAAAGCTGTAGCCCATTCCAATGGACTATTACATGCCCTGTGCTGAACCCTTACACAGCAGTTGAAGTGTTAAGCTATTGAACATCACTTCTCCTACAAGAGTTATGCCATGTCGTGTTCTTTAAAATACAAGAGAAAGCCATAACAAAAAAGCAGACTTGGCCATGGAGACAAATACAGTCAAATAGATGCCAGCAGAGAACCACAGCAAGCAACAAGCCAACTTTTGCATCACTTCTGCATTATTAGATTTCCCTCTGCCATCTGCAGATGTGGTTCTCCAGTCTGCCCTACCACTACCACTTGTTTTCTGCTCAAGTGGAGAATTCAGGTGAAACATTAGATCAGTTCAGATGGTGCATATAGGATCCATCCCCTACTGTCTATATCTATCTGTTGACAAACGGAAGCCTGGCATGCTTCACTGACTTATCAACCAGAATCCTTTTACACTCTGGACCACCCCAAGCCTTTGTTGCAGCAAGAAGGGTCTTATTTGCAGCCAGAACACACAACTACTCGTTTTTAGGGTTCAGTATTCCAGACTCAGCTCATGAGAACCCCCACAGGGTCTATGATAGATAACCCATGTCCTGATGTGTTGGTTAGTGTGGATTGGACAGGGATTTGTTACTGGGACTGAAGTGACCAAAGCGGGGCTCTGCAGACAGTGCTCACACAGGAGTGACCCTCCTAAAGCCTTGCTGTCTCCCAGCTTTCTTCCATCAGCAGAAATCCCTTCTAGCAAAGCTTCCATCTCAGGAAGGCTCGTGAAAGATAGAAATGGGTCATCTTCTCCCACAAACACTCTGCCTTTCCCACCCTGGATAACCACTTAAAAGCATTAGGTGACAAATGTTTGTTGCCAAGCACTGCAGAAGGCCCATGGGGCTTGTCTTCTGCCACTTCTGCTGGCAAAACAACAAGTGCCATAACAACATGACAAGGGATTTTAAACAAAGTCTCCCCAGACACCCCCCTGGGGGTGCTTTTGCTATGAGACACAGGCTGGCAGTGCTGCTGCTCGTGAGATGCCACGTTCCTACATTTCCTTGTTTTACAAGAAACGTATTTCTCTGTTTAGTGAATCTTTAATGTGACAAAGGGAAGGGGCACTGCAGTAGTGCTGGAGTGCTTTTCTTGGACACCATGATGCAAAAGGCTGCCTAGGGAAGAGTGTTCATGTTGCTCCTGGACCTATCTTTGCATGACCAATCATTCAAACAAATAGCTCACTGACAGGAGGAATAAAGAGAGTATGAACACTTTGGCTGTGGAATCTTCACTGTGGGAAGTTCTAGGAGGGGAAATAAAGTCGGATAGGATGGACATGACAAGGCACCTGGCAGGATGGGGTAGTCAGGTCCTGGTCTCTCCCCTCCTAGCTCTTTGATATATGCCAATGCTCCCCTCAAGAATATGTCGGAGCCCTTCAGTGACAGCCCACAGCACATTTCGGCCTCCACCAGCTGAAGCTGCATTATCAATGACTGCCTCCTCACTTCCAGTACCTGCCACTGTAAATCATACCATAGAGCAATGCTTAAGAGAAGGCATCTAAATCACAAAATAAAACAGGTCAGAGCTGCAATTATGATCAGTGAAGCAGGCATCAGTATGTTGTGCATAATTAAAACGACTGTAGGACTTTTCTATAAATATCAGCCAGAAAAGCGTCTCTTTGTGTGTGGGCATAAAAATGAGATGCGGGAAACAGCCTGCTCCGATGTGACAACATGACCTTGGAACAACTTTGTTGCCTCCACACCAGAGTAATTGGACTGTTGAAATGTCTGATTGTGTCCCTCTTGTCATCAGCAGCAACCAAGCCTTTGCAGCAATAAATGTGTAACTACTAACAGTTCAATAAAGATACAGAGATAGACTAATTCTGCAGTGGCTGCTGCTCCTTGAAGTTCCCTAAAGCTGCAGTTCCAAGAGGAAAAGCTCTTGTTTTCTCCTTTAGAAGTCTGAACTCAGCTAGGAGATGAATTTTATTCTATGATTCTATGAAATCCACTCAAGA
This sequence comes from Psilopsiagon aurifrons, assembly GCA_025447955.1. NCBI lineage: Eukaryota > Metazoa > Chordata > Aves > Psittaciformes > Psittacidae > Psilopsiagon > Psilopsiagon aurifrons. The sequence continues at coordinate 790 of JAOEHY010014103.1, read as the reverse complement.
TGATAAATGGATACCATGCAAAGCTCGTCGTACACACGTCTTTAAATATTTTACTTACACACCATCAATCTTTCCTATGTATGCAGCATTCTCAACTACTTTGCAGTAAGGAAGCCAACTCCTTCAGGGAATTTGGGAAGCAAAACACATTCCCACTCCTCTCAACACTATGATGACAGTAAATATGGAAATGTTACATGAGGAGCAGTGCTAAAGTACAGAGCTGCTCCAGACCACTGCGTTATTGATAGACTGAGCTGTAGGGCATCGACTGGCTTTCTCTGGTGTCACAGGTGATGGCCAAATCCATGCAGCGCATTTTGGAACTCATGAATCCCACTATTCACACAGTTTCATTGGGAAGAACTCAGATCCAAGTCAGAAATGCTATGGGTGGGCTCCATTACAAAACTTAACTGGTGAATAATATAATTATTAAAAGGCAACACAAAAGGATTTCTGTTATCATAGAGACAACACAAGTTCAGAAAGCGACAACATGCATGGTATGTTTTTACTCAAAGCTATTTCAAAACACAAATACTTCAATCAATAATTACTCACCGCCCATTCAATAACCCTGAAATCCTCTTTTGTCCAGCATAATGCCTAAACACATTTTTATTGACCCAGTAGTAAACTCCTAGGTTGTACCATTCTTTGACTACTAATGGCTGGGTATATTTCTCCCTGGAGTCAAGCATTTATCAGGCAGAAGGCAAATAGGTGATTCATTGACTCATAATACATTACCAATAAGTAATAATGAAAGACCTATGAATCATTCTTG
>JAOEHY010014102.1:7547-21039 GCA_025447955.1 Psilopsiagon aurifrons | reverse complement strand
AGAGGAATATAACAGTGATTAGACTTGGAAAGTAAATTAGCATTTTGTACAAGTAGAATAGGCATAATGCAACCTGTCTTCCTTACTGGAAACAGAAATAAAAGAATTGATGACATAGGAATAGCTAAATATGTCAGTAGTGGCTGAAGAGTCTTCATGCAATTCACAACTGTTGAAAATAAGGAAAGGATGTCTCTGTAATCAAGACTAGCTGTAAGAACATTGGGTGGAATTTAAGAACCACTAAGCAACATGGGTTTTCTGGATTAAAAAATCTTAATTGTGAGTATACTAGATGTGTATCCTGCTGAGAATATAGGAAAAAAAAGCAGAAAGGTCTACAGATTTTAGAAACATGGGAAGAAAATAAAATTCAACTGGAAATATTGTATTCTAAAAACCATAATAGGAAAAAGTTAACTTGGGAAATAATAATAATGAAAGATAAGTAAGAGACAACAGTTGTGAAAAGGATATGGATATTTAAAAATAACAAGTATGTGCTTGAGTTCCCTATACAGAAAGTCACAGAAAAAGAAGATACTTTTATTACCTTCAAGGCTCGTTTTGGCCCTGTGATAAAGGGATGTAATTTTTCAGCGAAACATGATAACAGTCTTTGAAAAGAGCAGTAGGAATTACTTATCATATATTAGGAAAGTTTAGAAGTTAGGAAAATACTGGCAAAGGATGATGAGGAATGCCACACAAAGATACATATGAGCAAAAGCAGAGCAGTTTTTGTAGAGTGCAATAATAAGACATGAAGGAAAATTAAGCACATCAGATTGAACTGCTTAGTAAATATAAGGTATTTTACTGAGAAAGGTAAATCAATGCCGAGAAATATTTTTCTCTGAAGAAAACTTGCTTTTTTCTGGAAGAATATCCTATAGTTGAATTCAGGGTGAGCCCATTAAACTCTAGAGCTGGACATTTCCTAGTAGAAATAATGTGCTTTAGCCAGTCCTTTCATTTAAAAAAGCTGTCTCAAACTTAGTGTGTTTTTTATTATTTTTTTAAAATGTTTTTATCCCTTCAGATTTTCTTTATTAAAGCTGTGATAAATCCCTCTCCCTCTCTGTCCCCTACATTCCTTCCTTCACATGTGCACTCCTCTCTACATTCCACTGCTTCTCTCCTGTTTTCTGCTATGCTCTCCTCCTCACCATTCTCTCTTTCGCCCTCTCTCTTTCTTCCCTCTCTCCTTTCCCCCTCCCTGCTCATTTCCCTTTCCATCTGATCCCTGTCCACTTGTCCCTCTTCATCTTGTTCCTTTTTCCATCCCCTTTCTATTGTTTTTCTTCAGACTTGCACCATCTTTGTCCTTTTCTTTTGTGTTCCCACTGTTCCTTCCAAACTACCACCTTGTCAAGCCTCTCTTCCTATGTAGTTAGAGTTCCTGAAGATTTTTTATTTATATATTGATTCATTGATTCATTCATTCATTTTGTGGGATGAGAGAAGATGGGGATGTGGGAATTTTCTGTGCTATGTGTGCAATTTTACCATACTGTAAATACCAATTTTTTCATCTAACCTCTTTCAAAATATTGAAAGACGTCTTATGTGAAAGACAACAGTTCAACAACTTCAGCTGTACTCTGAAATGCTTTTGTGACAAAATGAGGTATCTTGAGAAGAAAAAATATTCATGTCAGGAAAAGATTTATTGTGAAGTATTCCTAGAAAGAAGACTTTTTTTTTTTTTGAGATTTGGTGGAAAAATTACCTGGATAATTTTCCTGGTTAGTATAAAGGGAAAATACCTAAATTATGTATTTTAAGTACAACACTGACAACAGAAAAAATAAAAAAAAATAAAACCATGTGTGATCTCAGGTTTTACATAAGGTATCTGTTCCTGAAACTCTGAATGAAAGGTGATAATCAAACATAATCAATAAAAAGTATGCATTTCCAAACAAAAATTCATGTCTGGGATTGTCAGATAAAAATGACAAAATGAATAATAATTGGAGTGCTGCTAATGATGTGAGGTACAGCAAAATTTGCCAACAAATACTCTGGACACACTGAAGCAATTTATGATCAAGCACAATGAAAATCCCAAACTGTGAAAATCCAGTATAATAAGTAAAATATAATTTAAAGTATAATCAGTCAATTAGTATTTACATTGGAGATGCATCATTAGGAAAATTACCTTATACTTCAGGGAGATAAAAACCAGCTGAATTTAATACTATTTTTGATATGAAAATTTTTCACAGAAGAAGAAACACATTTCTTGAATAAAGATGTTAGCAATTGGCTTGAAACCTTGCTCAGGACCCTACACACAGGACGAAAATAAATGACACAAACTGAGTTGTAATTCATTGTCCAGGATTTCAATGTAAGATCTTGCTCTATTTAGTATCTTTATTGATGACATGAGAAAAGCCAGTGACATAAACAGAGGATTTTTTAAAATTTAGAGGAAAAAGCCATGTGCGATAACAGATCTATGGAAGCCAGCAGTATTGGTATTAACATGATATTTGCAAAAAACCCAAGCATATTAATATATCTGAAGAAAGCAAAATGATAAAAGCATTTTAAAATGGAAATGCATAAAAAGAACTACTATTACAATGCAGTATAAAGAGTTATTTTCTCAGGAGAGTTTTGAAAGAAGTTCAAAAAGATGAATAAGTGAAAATACTGGCTTATTTGTAAAAACAAATTTCTTTTCCTCAAACATGCCAAAGTAAGAATGCTACTTCAATCCACTGAATATTTTTGGATAGCAACTCAAGAGACTGATGCTCAGTAAACTATAGAGTATATGTAATCTCAGCAAATTTTAGGTTTCAGAACTGTACAATGGTTCATTTTTTTTGGGGGGGGGGTGATGAATTATTTTACTGGTTTTGTCTAGGTTAAAGTTCTATGTATTCATAGTAGCTTATATGGCGGCTATATTTTCTATTTGTATTGAAAATATTGTTAATGACACATATTAGAATACCAATTTATTTCACTTTTAAAAAAAACTTGAAATTTTGTTGGAAATAAATTTAATGCAGTAGAAGTAAATTCTAAGTTTCTCTAACTGCAGTTATACGTAATAGAATACTTCAGTTTACTTTTTGTACATTTTTGGCTTTTAAACTTTAATAGTGGAAACACATTAACAGTTCTGCTCAAAAGGCTACTTTAAAATTATAAATATGCTCAAGCAAATAGAAAAGAATGAATTTTCTGCACTGTTTATGTGCAGTTTTCTCTAGAAGCAGCAGCTTTAAAAAGATATTTGTGTGATTTGGGGCTTACCCATATAAGAATATATCAAAATCAGTGGTGTAAGTTATTGGGTTCGAGCTCATTAATAAAGATAATGCAAAGGATGTCTTATTTGCAACATATGGCTTTTGTCCATTTCTTAGATTTATTTTATTCACAACGATAGCAATATAAGTACAATTAACCTAATCTAGATAAACAGTGCAATAATTTGTCAAGACAAGTTTCTCTTAAAATAATGCCACAGATAGTCTATATGGATTAGTTATGTAAATCCCAAATTCTGACAGTTGATAATTTATTCATTTACTTGTGACTGTGGCTGCATTAAAAAGTGGAGTAGGAAGTAGTTTTATTAGCAGTGTGTTAGCTTAGCCGAGATAAATTTGAATTATGAACTTGAATAAATTACATATTGTAATGAATTTAGGATTTGGAATCGAGCAAATAAGTTGATAGTGTTTTCTTAGAAATTTTTGTGTTACTTTTATATCTGAAATTGAATTTCATAAAGGAGAATTGTCCAGCTTCAATTAAGTGGACAAAGAGCAGGGACAGGCTCAAGTTCTTATCTTTGTCATTCCTTGTTACTCTATTCTAGTTTGGTCTTTCTTTGAAGTGAAACAAACACTATGATTGCCATAATTAGCAGAACATTACACCTAAATTCTCAATTCTTTTACAATTTTTTAGTTGTGGTTAAGCTGCAAGGCTGAACATTCTGGGTTTTCTAAAAACCTTTCAAGGTTCCAAACGGAATAATATTAAAAAAGTAAATGAATAAAAGTTTTTTTGTAGTAAGGTTTGATTTCAATACTCTGAAATTATATGTTAGATCTTATATTACAGTTATTTTTCTGAGACATACATTTCTTTCTGCCCTTCATGCTTCTTTCATCAGTTTATGAGGTACTGAATGGCCAAAATTCAAGAATCACAGCCATTTATAGGGGTAACAACTTGCAACTGAGTGTTATGCAAAGAAAAAATCTAAAATATAAATTTCTGTGGAACTGAAAATCTTAGAGCAAATTTGTCTTTTCTCTATTACAGCTTCTGCTAATTCATGCTCTGCTGTATTATTAGTTTTAGAAATTAAACTCTCTTTACTTCACCCATACCTGATTGCATCCCAAGCTTACTAAAGAGCTGTATTGTAATAAACTACTTAAAAATAGATAAACAATTTCTCAGGAATCAGTTTGTAAGATTAAAAAAAAAAAAAAAAGCATTTATATATGCATATATAAAAAAAATGAACATGAGCCTGCAGTGTGCACTTGCAGCCCAGAAAACCAACCGTATCCTGGGCTGCATCGAAAGGAACGTGACCAGCAGGTCGAGGGAGGTGATCCTGCCTCTCTTCTCTGCTCTTGTGAGACCTCACTTGGAGTGTTGTGCGCAGTTCTGGTGTCCTCAAAATAAAAAGGACTTAGAACTTTTTGAACAAGTCCAAAGGAGGCCATGAGGATGAGCATGGGACTGGAGCACCTCCCATATGAAGATAGGATGAGAAAGTTGGGGCTGTTGAGCTTGGAGAAGAGAAGGCTGCATGGAGATCTGAAAGGGGCCTATGAGGATGCTGGGGAGGGACTCTTCATTAGGGACTGTAGTGATAGGACAAGGGGTAACAGGTTCAAACTTAAACAGGGGAAGTTTAGATTGGATATGAGGAAGAAATTCTTTTCTGTAAGGGTGGTGAGCCACTGGAATGGGTTGCCCAGGGAAGTTGTGAATGCTCCATTGCTGGTTGGTGTTCAAGGCCAGCTTGGGCAGAGCCTTGGGTGGCATTGTTTTGTGTGAGGTGTCCCTGCCTATGGCGGGGGGGTTGGAACTAGATGATCTTAAGGTCCATTCCATCCCTAAGTATTCTAAGATTCTATATATACGCAAAATCAGACCTCAAAGAATGTTTTCTTTCTAGATATAGTTTAGCAATGTCTTTACTTTTTAGTATAGATATGCCTAGTATCCGTAATGATATTTCAAGTCCTGTCTAGAAACAGAAAACAAACATTTCTGGTTTGTTGATGTTTTTTTAAGACAGTAGAGTAATACAAACATTATGGTGTCTAAAAATGATATAGTGTATTTACTACTTGCCCAGTTTAGTTTTAGAGTGATGAAATTGAAGATAAAGGATGTATTCATAAGCCACATTACTTATGATATATCACATGAGACTATCCTTGAGCTGAACCATAAAGCATAAACCTGGACCTTCTTACTTGGATAAAAATCCTATTGAATTTATTGGAATAAGAATTTCAAGTTATGAAATGTCAAACGAGCTGCGTACTGAATGTTTATCTGAAAATCCATTGAGCTGCTGCACTTAACCTCCTTTCAGTCTTCTCCATTACATTTACCCCAAAACATCTTTTTTGCTCTGCCAGTCCCTCTGGTCACAGAAAAGGGTAGATTCTTCTGTAGAGACTATGGTCTTTTTTCCTCAATAAATTTTCAACTATCTTTTAAGTTACTTTCAGATGTGGTTTATCTTGAAGAACGAAATAAATATTCAGCAGCTTTAGATATTCTGTGCATCAATTTTCCACTTAATGTTACACTTCACAAAACACTTTGAGGTATTGTGAACCATTTTTTAAAGATGCAGACTTTAAGCAGAATGACCAAGAATAATGGAACAGGTTTCAATAATTAATTTTTTTTTTCCCATTAGAGATCTGTTTTTCCTCATAGAGCTCTTTTCTGGATGCTGAAACTTAACTAATAGAAAATTTATGCGGTAATTTGCTCTTTTATAGGTAGGAACTTGGGACCCATTGAGTGGCCTTAACATGACAGAGAATCAGAAAGGAAAACCAGCAAACATCACAGATTCCCTGTCCAATCGCTCTTTAATTGTTACCACCATCTTGGTAAGTAATTATATTTGCTTTTCCAGAAGTACAGTTATACTGAAAAGCTAATAACGTATGCTGTACTAATCACAACAGTAATAAACACTCTGTAGTATATGTTACAGTTACTTAGAAATTACTGCATCATGAATGAACTCCAGCTGTTAAGCTAGTAATGGATATTTACTTTTATATAAATTGTAAATAAATTATCCCAATTTTTGAGTTATTTTAGCTGATTAATAATTTCAGTTTCCTTACTATTAACTAAATTGTCTGGTTCCTTCACAAAGACTTTTGGTTCACTACTATTTGAGAGGACAAAAGGTGTTTGTTTAAAAAAGTGATTTGGCTGTGAGCCTGACAATTCTAGCCAGCAAAATTTATTGATTTTCTTTGCTAATCTAACACCATTCCCTCTAATGACAGTACTGAGAATTCAACACTTATTTTCATCATCATTATTACTTGATTATTAAATTCAAATTTTTAATAATACAAAAAATTATTTGAGCTATTTGAACTAGATCAAATAAATATTCTAAGTAGCTTATTTTTTATTTCCGTTGTTGACAAATTCAGTTGTGAATGAGGTATTTTTTATTTATAACTGCATATATTTAGTTACATAAAAGTAAATGTTCCCTAATTTCACATCATAATTTAGAAATAGCAATTTTAATTTCAAACCAAATGAAAATCTTTCTTTGTCTGCTGCCACCATTATCATGAGTTTGTAAATATCGAGTAAAGAATTCAGTTGTGATCAATTGTATTCTTCAATAGGAAGCTTTTACCTACCAATATATATATTTTGTCATTTCAAGCTATAATGTATTTTCATATGTATGTAGATACAAATGCCAGTGCGCTTCTAGCTGTTTATGTAACATAAGCCATATAATTCCACCCAGTGGGTAACTTGTTTACTTATAAAGTCTGTTTTTATTTGCGGATCTACAAACTATAGAAAATATCCTAAAATCTTTTGTTTCATTTATTCTATTAATTGAAAAATACATACCTGATATATAATTGGAACATGGCTGACTCACTTTCAGACATAAATTCTTGCTATGCTAAGACCAGCACAGTTTTACCACAGCTTTCTCCTGTACTGTTAATTTAAGTTTAATATCATCTTTTTGTTTCTCTTTTTATAAAATGAATATAAACCTCTTAAAGTACCTTACAGTAAAAGCATCTTTTCTGGCATATTAGCATGTCTTCTTTTTTCTCACTGGCCTTCAAAAGTTTTCAAATTTTGTATGTATAAGAACTTCTGCATTATCAAGTAATGCTTCTTAGTAATTTCACTTGACCCTCCCTTTACTCCTGTTGCATTGTACCCAGATATGCTGCCTAGGATTTTACTTGAATCATTCCATCAAAATGTAACTGTGTTTCACATTGTCCCTAGTAGCTTTCTAGAGTTACTGCTTTCCAGAATAAAGTCCTACCTCTATTAAGTGGCCTGTTCCTTTCATTACTCAGTATTCAACCAGCCTATCATCTGCACACTTGATTAACAGTCATTGTATACTTGATTCCAGATCAGTGATAACAGTACTGGGACAAGGATCAAATCCCTGCAAGATTAAATGAGAAACAATAACTTGAGGTGTTAAAACTTAATTTATTATTCTATGATTCTACGTATTAGTGAAGTTTGAGTTCATATATTGCATGTATCATATTGATTTTCTCTGGTAGTACTTACACTTGCATGATTTTATTTCATATAATGATCTCAAGAAAAGGTAAGTCACATAAATGTAAGTAGCAATGCTATCAACAAAACCACCAAGTCTGGACTTGTAAAGCTCACAAAAGTAGATTCCTAAATTTTATGGTAGCAACTGCTTTTTGCAATCAAGGTTACACTTTCTCTTAATGGGTATCTTTTGTTACTGGTGTTTTATAAGCATCTGTCCTCTTTGCACATATCTAAATAAAAGAAACATGAGGACTTCAAATTGGCGTTACATGTTGCTCACTTGTAGTTGCCTTTTATACTTCAGTTATTGTTCAGTAAAAGTTTTGATAATTACAGTAACTTTTCAGCTTTGAAGATATTACAAGGGTGGTACTCAGAATAACAAAGGGAACCAAAAAGTGTTTTGGTGAAGAAAGCACATGTACTAGCTTACTTTTGTAACTTTAACTTTTTGTGCTTAATGAATACATTTCTGTTGGTTAAAAATTATTAGTGAATATTCATTTTGTAGCAGTGCAGGGAAACTATGAATTACTCAGAGAAACTTATTTTCTTCTTCATCACCTTCTTTTCTTCAGTCTAGAAAATACTGCTTTAAAAAAGGGCAGTTCTCATTCAATCTGTTCATGTGATTTTTCTATACTGTTTTTCTCTCAATTGTCTATAGTAAACTGCCAGCTGTGGACTTTTTATCAGCTTTCTCTGTAGTTTGCTTTACGCTAACTTTTCTTCTAAAGATCCCAGTATTTCTCTTATTTTTAATTGTCTTCTGAAATTCTGAATATCTTTTCTGCTTTATATTGTAACCCGCAAGATCTTTACATCTGTGAGTATACACTGCATTTCAATTGCAGCTGAGTCTACTGCAGATGAAAATATATTGATAAGCAAAATAATAATAAATGAACTTCAATTCATACTAAAAGTAAGGATGGAACTATGTGATCTTATTTTTGTACTGAATTCTGCATAATGCATGCTACAGGTAACCGTCTGAAAGACTATTCCTTGAGTAATTCCATATCTCTGTTCTGAAAAGGGGTCAGGGTTCCCAGGCCCTTATCACTTCTCAGAAGTCAACTGGCATGTAGTCTTGTTGCAGAACCATATCTGGTTTCTATGTCCTTGTCATATAGCAGCCCAAAATACCAGCTGAACAGATCTGACAGAGTGATAATCAGCTTTTTACAGGGAGAAAAAATTTAAAAATAGCAATAATAAAAATATGCTGTTTGTATTTTTTGTAACCATAGGTTTAGATATCTCGATCGTCTTATGTTTTTGTTTTAAGTCCCCCTGCATTGAAACTTCAAAATTTCTTCTATAATTAAAACTGTGCATTCTAAATATCCTATGTTTAAAAACCCAAACAAAAAAACCCTACAAAACAACAAAAATCCTTTCAAAGCCATTAAGAGAGATTTCTTATAATTTGATGCTCCTAAGTTGACATCGTTATGAAAACTATCAGAACTCTGATTTTCCTTTTTTTCATATTTTAGATATAACTATTTTTTTTTATTTATACATATTCTACATTTATTTGGGAAACTTTAAAACTTTGTAATCCATTGTCCATCTATATAAATGTATGTTCATGGTGTTTGTTTATACTAAATTACATACTAGCCTAAACACCTTACACAGACTGAGTTGTCCTGTTCTGCTGAAATGAATGACCCTTTCTTTTCCCTTGTAGTTAATGTTCATGTGCTTTTCTGTGTCTGTCTAGATTATAGTTCTGAAAAGCTCACAGTTATCAATTCTGATATTTTCAAGAAATATGTGAAAGTTATGAAAGGTGTGTGCTGATTTCAAATTAAAGGGTTTTGTTACTTTTGGAATGTGAAAACACCTCTTTGTCTATTCTTCTCTGAAAGAAATAATTTTGAATATTTTAGAAGGAATAATTATAACAGATTTTCTAAGCAGTTTTATTTAGTTCAAAATGTAATAACCCCAAGCTCTATTTTATTTATAAGTACTGCTTTTTATAACATGTAAAAATCTGATACCATAGAAATGCCATCTTGTTTTCAAAATTAAGATGTAAAATCAAGTGAAGACCAATGTTTTAGTATCTGATTTTTTTTTTTAAGGTATGCCATTTTTCATTTTGTATACTTTCTCTCCCTTTCTTTTGCTTTCCAGTTGGTGTAACAAAAATCTGAAGCAATCTACTTTAAAGCATTTCAAGAATTTTTCCACTGAGAAAGCTAAATTTGCATGCTGTGTAGTTTATGGTTCTCAAAATACAAGAGTTAAAGTTGAAAATCGCCCTTGTTGCAAGATTCAGCATAATGTCTGTGCACTTCTAATAGCCTTTGAGGCCTTCAGACTTGAAAAGTATGCAGCAATATGCTTGGCCACAGTGCTTGTTTGTATTTCAAATGTAAAAGTAGCTGATGCTTACCAGAAAAGGAATGATGAGTTTTGAACAGTCATAGTATATGACTGAGTGCAGTGGGATCAGCACAAGTTAAAGTTTGACTTGGTAGAAAAAGGTGAATAAAGCTATTTTTCTCCTGGCTGGGAGCAAGAAGAAGGTAGGAAGACCATTTATTTATATCTCTGGAGAAGGATTGAGAAGTACTTTTGGTTCCAAATTTACAGCCTCAACCCAAACAACTTCTCTCAAATAATTCTCTAGTGCTTCAATTACCTTTTATTATTAAATGTTAGTAATAAAATTATACTTCTACATAATGGCAAGGATCAGTTTATAACTCCTCTGTTGGGTTTATGAACACCAAGGGCCATCAGTCTAGGAAAATGCCTGCTGTATTTACCAGATGTCTAGGTTTTGCATTTTTTTTAGTTTTTCCCCACAGTCTTCTGAAAATTTAAGACGCATCATAAGAAAAGAATGTTTTGCTTTCCGTTATGCTAAGATCTAATAATGTCTTTGATAGTCTTCATGTATCATGAAGACAGTATGATTCAGTTCAGCTGAAAAACAGGTTAGTACAGGCTGTGCCATTGCAACAGTTTAGCGCTTATACATTCTGTGGTTTATTGAGTCAAGCGTTTTTGCTTGAAACAAGCATCCAGTCATGTTTGTTTTGCTTTACTGAAATGGAAACTTTGTACACTTTCTTGGGATGCAGATGAATTAACTTAAAGTCCGGCAAAAGCTCAGAGTAAATTGTGGGGGAATAAATAAAACATATATTTTTAGCAGGCTGATAAAATGAGGAGTGAAAGTGCAGAAAAGAACAACTATGGTTTGAGTTCTTCAGGCTATGATTTACCAAAACATGGTTATGACTACATGTTTCATGACCCAAAAGGTCATAGTAGTGACTCACCCAGAAAATATTTTTGATGCCAAATAAGGATTTTCATAATTAATGTATATTATAGATGGTATAGTGGAAGTAGGTGACTTTGCAGGTTTTTTGTGTCTGGACGTAGTTTCTTCTATAAAATATCCTGTCTGGCTCAAATGAGTAGTGAGATGCGTAATATTTTACATTATTTTGGTTGACTGTAGCTAGTGGATTGCCTCTCCCCTCCCACTTGAATTTTGACTGCCAACTGTGGAAGCCTGTTGTGTATTCCTTAAGTCTGACATAAATGTTAATTAGAAATGGCAGCCTTGTAACTCCAATATCCCTGGTGAACAGATGCTAATGATTAAAATTCTCTGTTGTAACAGTGTCAAATTTTGAAGATGTTTTTTTCTATTTTCATCAAGGACTACACTTTTATCTTGCTTTGCTTTTTCAGTACTGATAATAATAATAATAACACTGATGATATAGATAACTATCCATAAAAATTAAAATTGGAACATAGAATTTATTGTTGCCATTTCAAGGAATATCTTTGTACTTGATATTTAATACAGCTCACAGGAATAATTCAAGTAAGTATTTATCATCCAAGTCTGAAAAGAAAACATATTGGTAAGGCTACAAAATAATGATAATAAAAAAATCAATCAGTAATTTTTTTTCTATGCCCACACTTGTATAGAATAAGTGTGTTTCATTCATGTACTAGTTGTTCATTTAAAATATTAAAAAAGTCTGTAAAGCTGTAATATTAATTTAACATGTAGAAACATAAGAAAAACCTTTTATTATGTAGGGAAGCGTGAAGTTTGTGATTCAACTTATTTATTCAAAACCAAATACAGATAAATTTTGCAAATTAAGCACATGAAAATGTTTAGTGGAAAAACTTTTATATTGTCATACCTAAATAAAAAAGTCTTTGGAGATAGTATGCTCGCTGTGTATTATAGAAATAATGCAATTTAGAGAGTTATTATGAGAAAGCCAATTGTTTACATTCATGGAGTACTGGCACATAAAGTCACTGATAAAAATGGTGCTTAAAGTTCACCATGCAGCCAGGAGACATCAACTTATCGATAAGACAAAATGTCTTTATTCATCACCAGTACATGTAAACAGAAAGTTTCTTGAGTGAACTTGTAATTTTTCTGTATTACTCAAGAAATACTTTTCAAGATTATTTTTTTAATTTTTCTGTATTACATAAGAAATATTTTGCAAGAATTTATCTTGTAGTTACAGACATAAATTTCAATCTACCTGCTACTTTACTCTTCCTTGTGACCATATATATTTATTTACAGTAGTTTTAGTTTAGAATCATAGAATGGTTAGGGTTGGAAAGGACCTTAAGATACCTAGTTCCAGCACCGCTGAGATGGTCAGGGACACCTCACACTAGACATATATTCCTGCTAACTTTATCATGATGATTGTAATTCTTCTTATTTTTTTTATCCTGAAAATTATCATTAGAACCCATGACAGCAAGTTTTTAATTAAACTTTTTTTCTTCTTTATGCCCTCTCTAGCCCTGATTCATTTCCTTCTCTTAGTGTTTTGCACTGAATGAGTACCTACTCTTTTCTAGTCAACTGGACTAGGTAGCTCCTTTGCAGATAATTGATTTTCCTTGTGCTGAGATAAAGGCCGCATAAATTAGATGCCTTTTTAACTAGCCATAAACCTGCATTTTATGAAACAAGATCACTTTGTATTATATCACCTTTTGAGTTACTAGAATTGACTGACTTTTATTAACCTACTTTCATAGGACTAGGATGATCTCTGAGAATCAAACACTATCCCTCCACAATCCTTTTTCCCTCGTGAGCTCAGATCATGATCCTATCTCTCACAATCTCAGCTCTTCAGAATTCTGCAGAGTATCACAGGGTAGCATTCATCTGAATTTAAAAACTCCTAAGGCATAGAATAGCATTTCTGGAAAGGAAAGTTTCCATCCTACTATATACTTGCTTGTTGTACTGTTATCCTGAGTGGCAAAGATATTGGCAGTATACCTCAAATGAAGAATCAAAGCTTTTTGTTCATTTGTTTGCCATCTTTCTTCCTCTAAACCCTCCTATTTTTAAACGGAATAGTGGGGTGTCATGGTTTAGGCTGTAAATCAGCCACGCAGTTTGCTACATGGAGAATTGAAAGAATGAACTCCCACAGGTTGAGATAAGAACAGTTTAGTAACTAAGGCATAACACAAACCACTACTGCTACCACTAGTAATAATAATAGCAAGAGAAAAACAAAGGAAGAGAATACAACAGCTCACCACGTATACCCAGCCCGACCAAGCCAGTGCACCCCCACCACCCTTCTGGGTCTCTGCTCTCTGTTTCTGC